>PKML01003403.1:189088-211215 GCA_002933935.1 Eutrema yunnanense
TATCAATTTTGGCGCCGTTGCCGGGGACTCAATTCGCCGTTAGATTTTAGCTAAGAAATTCGTCTAAATCGCCCGAGTATCGATCGATACCCGTCGTCAATTTCAGTTACTTACGTTCTTTGTTTCTGTTTTCAGGTGCATGCCTAATCGAGAAACCAGAAGCAACAAGAACGCTGAACTAGTTGATCTATCAATGGAACAACTAGCACTTGTGGAACGCACAAACAAGAAAGCAAAGAAATCAGCTAAGATGAACAACAATCAGTTGGTTCGTGATGCAGCTGGTTCTTACAGAGACCAAGAGGGTCGGTTGTGCAATGAGCAAGGACAACGTCTGGATGGAGAGGGGATCGTCATACACCCTACTCCTGTTGTCGCTAAGAATGCCGCTGGGAACGCGAGGAACGTTGTGGTAAATCGTGGAAGGACGATTGGTGAATGCAACATGCCTGACCAGTTTTTCGCCAATCGTTCAGCAATTCGTCCTCCTGCGTTTGAGAGGAATGACTTTGAGCTGAAACCTGCTTACTTTACTCTTGTGGGACAGCATCTCTTTCATGGTCTTCCTCATGAACATCCAATGGACCATGTAGAGAAGTTCGAGGACTTGGTCACTAGCATCAAGAGCAATGGAGTGTCCTACAACTATCTCTTCTGCAAGCTCTTCCCCTACTCTCTAGGTGGAGATGCGAGCTATTGGCTGAGGCAGCTACCTCCTGGTTCGCTAACTAGTTGGGAGGACACTAAGAGAGCCTTCCTGATTAACTTCTATGACGATGCACGATCTGAGGATCTGAGGAATAAGATCTCCACCTTTTCTCAAGGACCTACTGAGGCGTTCAAGGCTACTTGGACGAGATTCAAATCGTATCAGAGAGATTGTCCACATCACGGATACTCTGATGTGCAGCTGCTGGGTATCTTCTTTAGAGGAGTAGATTGGAGGTATCAGATGGCTCTGGACTCTTCGAGCAATTGTAATTTCAACACTAGGTACCCTGAGGATGCTTATGTGTTGATTGAAAAATTTGCATCTAGTAGTAGCACCAAGAGTGCAGACTTCGAGCGCAAGAAGCGGGCTGGTAACATGGATGGGTCGCAGATCGCTGAAGTGAAAGCTCAGCTGGATTCTATGCACAGTCTTCTGCTGGGAAAGACAACAAAGGCCGTCCACTTTGCTGCTGAGAATGAAGTAGAATATTGTAACTACGTTGGTGGTTTTGGTTTTCAGGGTCAGCGATTTGGGTACAACACCAATCGAAACTTCACCAACTACGGTCAGCAAGGAGGGTACCAATCCCCACAACCCAAAGCTCCTGAGAGTAAGATTGTGGCTATGCTTGAACACCTGGTTCAAGGGCAGGAGAAGATGACAGTCGCCTTCAATGGTAAGATGGACACCATGTACACCGATTTGAGTGGAAGGATCGAGGCACTAAATACGAGCCACAGGATGCTGGAGACGCAAGTAGCTCAGACTGCAGCAAATTCCAAGGGAAAGACGGTTCATTCACACGTCAATGCGATCTCCTCAAGTGAAGAAAATTTCGATGAGGATCCTGAAATCGCCAAAGCATCGATCGATACCCCCAGGTGTCGATCGATGCCAGTTACAATTCTGAAACGGGACACTTCCAAAACCCGTGTATCGATCGATACCCCTTTGGTATCGGTCGATACTGAGGCGATTTTTGAGGAGACACATGAGATTTCGACTGAAGTGCCTCAAGTAGAAGCAGCACGATTCAATATCGCCCAATTTTGGGAAGACCAGGAAACCAAGTATCAGGCAGCGATAGCTAAGGAACGAGCTGAGAAAAGAGCTCGAAAACCGAAGAAGGTGAATCCTGTTCCTAAACACCTCAGAGATCCTATCACTCCAAAGCAGTTGTGTGGCTTTGAGAAGAGGGTACGAAGGATACCTCATTCGTTCACTTTTGAAGAAGCTTTAGAGGACTGGCCTCTGCTAAGTCACTTCAAAGATTGCAGAGAAACTGAGGAAAAGATTAAGGCACTCTTCATTAGGGCTAGAGGTCCACCTCCACTGAGACAGCTGACCCAAAGGGAAGATCCAGGGAAATTCGTGGTTCCATGCTCTATCTCTGGAGTTGATTTCAAAGAGTCTCTCGTTGACTCAGGAGCCTGCGTCAATGTCATGTCCAGTGCAATTGCAGAGAGACTAGGAGCTGACATTCAACCTCCAAAGACATCTATCACTTTCGCGAACGATACCACCTCTCTTCCATATGGGGCGATTGCTGATTTGATGATCACAATAGGAGATTGCCTGGTTCCTACTGATTTTCAGGTTGTAGAGATGAATGCAAAATCTCGTACACAATTGATTCTCGGAAGACCGTTCATGGCTACAGTTGGTGCGATTATGGACACACCCAGCAAGCGCATCTCATTCTCATACATTGACAAGGAGGTGTACTACACAGCCATCCCTAGAGGAACTCCTACGCGTACCTCTTGCATCGATGCCGTAATAGGAGCGACATTGATATCGTATCCTTTGGAAGAGCCTCCTGATGAGCCTACTGTCACAGACATTCCAGCTGAATCATCCAGCATTCCCAAGGAAGTTGCCAAGAAGGCCAAGGCAACAAAGAAGAAGGCCAAGAGCAAGAAGGTCGAGAATCCCCATGTCACTTTGATACCTCAGAAGTGCGATGGGAATTCGATTGAGTATAAGGTAAACTGCAAAGGAGCTTCAAAGCCATTCTCCAAGGCTAGAGTCCTTCTTACTTCTGAGCTGAAAGAGAAAGGACATGAGTTTGTGGACAGCATGATGTGCAGAACTCTGACGCTAGCGATGTCAAGTTGTGGAGCCTGTTTTGATGCAAGCTCGCACTCTTATCCAGCCTGAAGGGCGTTACAGTCAAGCTATTGACGTTAAACGAGCGCTTGGTGGGAGGCAACCCACTGGTGAGTCTGTTTTTGAGTCGTTTTGTTTTTATTTTCGTTCGTTTTTGTTTGTGTCAGGATAAACAAGGAGAAAAACTCGAAATCGCCTGAGTGTCGATTGATACCCTTCAGTATCGATCGATACCCTTCGCGATTCAGAACGGTTCATGTCGATTTAAGCCTGTATCGATCGATACCAGGCTGTGTGTCGATCGATACTCATTGTTCCAGCAAGGTAACTTCTTGTTTTTCCCAATTTTATTCTGTTATTTTGTTTTATTTCACTGACTCTAGGCTAGATAACACTGGGGACAGTGTTGTTCAAGTCTGGGGGAGGTGTCTGCTGACATTGTATTTGTTTTTCTTAGAGTCAGTCGTTTTATCGAGTCAAAATCGTTTTATTGAGTCAAAACTTGTTGGAGATAATGATCCTGTGCTTGAACCTATTGATTTGATTTTGTTTTTGAGTGCACAGTGTTACAAGATCAGTTCTAGCTCGACTAATGAAAAATCCAAGGACTGACCAGTTGACTAGAAAACATCCATGTCTCCAGCAGAGTTCTTCTGAAGCCGGAGCCAAATTTTTGCACTTCATCAATGTGGTTAGTGTTTTTAGAGCTTGATTCATCATTCATATCTGATAAAGGAACCAATGTGTTTAGAGTTATGGTATCTGTCTCCCCTGTTATAAGTTGATAGATAAGAGCATAAAAGATTGAAATGATTTTCTTGTAAGTAGAGGGTTAGGAAAATTTCCAGCGATCCCATTATTCTACTTAAGAGGGAATGATCACACAAAGGTTTGGAAGCGAGGCTAGGATTTTCCTATGATGCAATTATTCGCCTACATCCTTTGATACATTTAGAGGGAAGAACCGGGGATTTGGTGGCAAACACCATCAATACTCGCGTCTCATACCTTGACATGTATATGCTAAGTTGAAAAAAAAAAATAATAATAATAATAAGAACATAATAAGAAATAAGTCTGGGGGAGAGAAATTGATACCAAAAGTGTGAAAATGGTGGTTCCTTTGTCATGATATTGTCTGGTAAAGAGTCTAGAAGGTTCTTGAATATTAACTGCAGCGATGAAACTGGCGAGGATGGCTTTACTTGAACAATGCTGTGGGATTATGTGTGGAGTCTGGAAAAGCTGCGAATGTCTACGGAGAAGTACATGGTGGTTAGATCAAAAGCTGATTTAGTGACATTTGGGTACTTGGGAAAAATGTCATTTCGATGGTTCATGAATAGGTGAGTCTCCGCGTTTTCAAACCACTTTCGCTGTTTATTCTTCTATTTGCTTGAGGGCAAGCAAAGGCTAAGTCTGGGGGAGTTGATATATCATGGTTTTTACCCTGTTTAGACCATGATATAAGTCCTTTTAATAGGGTCTTTATAGTATTTTGGAGTCTTTTAGAGTCTTTTACAGGTCTTAGCACATTTGGAGTATTATTGAAGATACTGGAGCATTCTGGAGCGAAACTGAAGTCTGGCCCGATCTGAGCAACAAGCATCGATCGATACCCCCTGGTATCGATCGACACTCATCGAGAATTCATGGGCCGCGACTTTTTCCAAGACTCAAAGATTTGCAAAAGTGCCCAGAAGACTTTGATATTTGCAAGAAGACCCCAATTCGTGTTTTAGGTTATAAATAGGATTTTACAGCCATCTGTTTAGGCTAAGTTTTATTTTCTATACTTTAGTTTTGAGACAAGTCTAAATCTCCCTTCGTCCGAGATCATATCTCAAGAACCTCTTGTTTTTCTTATTCTATTGATGATTTATTCAAACATGTCTTTTGATTCAATTGCCATGTCTGAGTAGATCCACTTTAGGTTTAGGGTTTTCTCATAAAGGATTTCTCTGAATGCTAGGTTAATTATCTGTTTAGGATTCACCATCTGAATTATAGTTCTTCGCCTTAGGTTGTGTTCAAAGCTAATTCTATGTTGACGAATCTAGAACTTAGATCTTATGATAATTGATTAGGCACGACAGTGCGATTAATTACCTGATAGAACCTAGGTGAGCAAATTGATTACTCGCAAAGAAATTTGGTTTAATTGATTTGTGAACATATCAAACCTGTTATTAAAGCTGATTTAGACTTTAGGATTCGCAAAGAGATTTGGAATTCCTAGGATTTAGATTTAGATAATTCTCGCAACGACAGTTGGTTAATTATACTTTAGTGATTTGAGTTCAAGAACTGTGCTAAATCTGAATCATGTTAGTTAGTTAGTCTGCATTCATTGATTTCCTGAGAAAAACCCTGGGCCTATATTTTCCCATTCGAATACAACTCTTTTAATTTCTGCATTGCTTTTAATTACATCTGTTTGGCTTAGCTTAATTCTTATCTATATAATCTATTGCACGTTTCTGTGAGTTTTCTGTGGTTCGACCCCTAGCTATATTACAACTACTGCTTTAGTACTATTAGGGTATTAAATTGAGCATATCAGTGTTCGTGGTACCGGGGTTCAAGATGGGTTAAGAGTTGGCACGATTCAAGAGGAGTTTGTTCTAGTCGTTGAAGAGACTAGCAAGGGTGAGTCTAGTCTTGAGGAGGATGATTGGAGCGAACTCAAAGCCCCAAAGGTGGACGTCCTAAAGCAACTTCCCGCGGGACTAAGGTATGCGTTCTTAGGTCCCAACGAGTCTTACCCGGTTATTCTGAATGAGAGTCTAGATGAGAACGAACTATCCTCCCTTCTTGTAGAACTTAGGAAATATAGGAAAGCAATTGGCTATTCTTTGGATGAAATCATGGGTATTTCCCCTAGTTTGTGCACACATAGATATTATCTAGAAGACGAATCAAGGACCTCTATTGAACATCAAAGAAGGTTGAATCCTAATTTGAAGGATATTGTAAAGAGAGACATTCTTAAGCTCTTGGATGCGGGTATTATCTACCCAATATAGGATACTACTTGGGTCTCACCGGTTCATTTTGTGCCTAAGAAAGCGGGGATTACGGTAGTTAAAAATGAGAAGGATGAAATAATACCGACTAGGAAAATAACTGGGCATAGAATGTGCATCGACTATAGGAAGCTAAATTCATCCACTCGTAAGGATCACTTTCCGTTACCTTTCATAGATCAAATGCTTGAACGTCTAGCTAATCATCCATTTTATTGTTTCCTAGACGGTTATTCGGGTTTCTTTCAAATACCCATACACCCGAATGACCAAGAGAAAACGACTTTCACATGCCCTTATGGCACATTCACATATCGAAGGATGCCATTTGGGTTGTGTAATGCACCGGCGACATTCCAACGTTGCATGATGTCCATCTTCTCTGATCTTATTGAAAACATGGTAGAAGTCTTTATGGACGACTTCTCCGTGTATGGGTTTTCTTTTGGTGTTTGCTTGTCTAATCTTTGTAGGGTCTTGCAACGGTGCGAAGAAGCAAACTTGGTGCTAAATTGGGAGAAGTACCACTTCATGGTATGTGACGGCATCGTGCTTGGGCACAAGGTCTCCGAGAAAGGGATTGAGGTAGACAAGGCCAAGATAGAGGTGATGGTTAGCTTGGAGCTGCCTAAGTCGGTAAAGGATATCCGGTCTTTCTTGGGTCATGCGGGATTCTACCGAAGGTTCATCAAAGACTTCTCGAAAATCACAAGACCTCTCACAAGGTTACTTTGGAAGGAGGTTGAGTTTGTGTTTGATGAGGAGTGTATGGTGGCGTTTCTAGAGATCAAGAAGGCGTTGGTTAGTGCTCCCATTGTACAAGCCCCGGATTGGGATCTTCCTTTTGAGATCATGTGTGATGCTAGTGACTACGCGGTTGGAGCGGTCTTGGGTCAAAGAAAGGACAAGAAGACCAATGTCATCTACTATGCAAGTAGGACCTTAGATGACACTCAAGCCCGGTATGCCACAACGAAAAAAGAGTTGCTAGCCGTAGTGTTTGCAATGGAGAAATTTAGGTCTTATGTTGTGGGATCAAATGTGATTGTCTACATCGATCACGCGGCTTTGAGATACATTCATGCCAAGAAAGACACAAAGCCAAGGCTACTCCGTTGGATCTTGCTTCTACAAGAGTTCGACTTGGAGATAAGCTCCCTGAGGAGAGTCTCATGGTTGTTGGCGTCTTGAAGAAAGGGGTTGAAGCCGTGCGAGGACTAGAGAGTGCTAATGGGTTACAAGACGAGAAATTACCATGGTTTGCAGATCTAGTGAACTACTTAGTGTGCGGGAAGGAACCGCCTTTGGATGGGTATAAGAAGAAGAAGTTCTTTCACGACGTGACAAGATACTATTGGGACGAGCCTTACTTATATAAGCTGTGCTCGGATGGTTTATATAGGAAATGCGTGGCGAAAGAATAAGTGCAAGGGATCCTACTCATTGTCACGGGTCAAGCTATGGTGGTCATCATGCATCCTACAAAACCGCTACAAAGGTCTTGCAATTCGGTTTTTGGTGGCCTTCATTATTTAAGGATGTGCACCTCTTCGTCTCCACATGTGATGCAGGCCAAAGGAAATGGAATATTGGGAGGAGAGATGAAATGCCCCAAAACCCAGTCCTTGTGGTGGAGATGTTTGACGTATGGGGCATCGATTTTATGGGACCTTTCCCGTCATCGTATGGTAACCAATACATATTGGTGGATTACGTCTCTAAATGGGTGGAAGCCATCGTAAACCCGACCAACGATACTAAGGTTGTTCTAAAACTGTTCAAGTCCGTTATCTTCCCAAGGTTCGGAGTTCCAAGAGTGGTCATTAGTGATGGGGGTAGTCATTTCATCAACAAAGTGTTTGAAAGTCTACTTACTGTAGAAACACCCTACCATCCTCAAATGAGTGGCCAAGTAGAAGTATCCAACCGGCAAATCAAAGACATACTAGAGAAGACGATTGGGAGTTCGAGAAAAGATTGGGCTAACAAGTTAGATGATGCGTTGTGGGCTTACCGTACCGCCTTTAAGACACCTATAGGGACTACACCATTCAACTTGCTTTATAGGAAGTCATGGCATATACCGGTTGAATTGGAATACAAGGCTCAATGGGCGGTTACGCTTCTTAACTTCGACATCAAGACCGCACAAGAGAAGATTTTAATTCAACTTTAAGAGTTAGAAGAGACTAGGCTTGAGGCCTATGAGAGCTCAACAATCTACAAGGAGAAGGCCAAAGCATTCCATGATAAGAGGATCGTGCACAAGGACTTCAAGGCCGGAGACCGAGTACTCGTGTTCAATTCCCGGTTCAAGCTTTTTCCCGGGAAGCTCAAATCGAGGTGGTCGGTTCCGTTTGAGGTTAAGGAAGCAAAGCCATATGGACCCGTGGTCCTTGTTAACAAGGAGGGCCGAGATTTTATTGCAAATGGCCAAAGCCTCAAACTCTACCGAGCAAACCAAATCGTCGAAGAGGGAGGCTCAATCCCTCTCGATGATGTCCCTCTAGCTTGAGGACGGTAACAAACGTCGAACTTAGTGACGTTAAACAAAGTGCTCTTGGGAGACACCCCAAGCTTATCCTTGTATATATTTTCTTCATATATTTTTCAATCTTTTTTAGTTCGTTTTGATCTTCTTTCTAAGTGTTTATAGGTTGTTGGAAATTTTGGGGAAAATCTAGACCTCGCTCCATCAGCAAGGTCCAATTGGGTCGGTCCTAGACCAGGGATTCGGACCGCACATATTGGACCGACCTAAGAGGGGGCGGTTGAAAAAATCCATCGGATCCCCCGAGATTTGGACTGCACAGATTGGACCGACCTAAGGGGGAGCGATTGAAAAATCCCTCGGATCCCCCCGAGAAGCTAACCACATGGATCCAACCGACGTAAGGGGGAGCGGTCAAAAAATCCCTCGGATGCCCCCGAGAAGCTAACCGCACGGATCCGACCGACCTAATGGGGGACGGTCGTAAATTTTTGAATTTCAAAAATTGGATACCTTTGACCAGTCAAAATAGATATATTATCCAAAGGTTCGCCCGGTATCTCGACCCGTTTCAAAGAAACCCGACCTGATCGTCTCTGTCTCTCTCCCCTAAAGGCTAAGACAAATCTTTCTCTTGTCTCATCTTCATTTGCTCATATCTCTGTCATTTCTCAATCAAAAATCGAAATTCAAGTTGCTCTAGGCTCATCTTTCAACCTATTTTGTGCATTCAACATTGTTTTGACCACCTAAGTACAAGATCCTAAGGTATTTTCAAGAAGATTCATCATCTCCTTAGTTAGCAAAAACTAAAAATTTTGGTTAGTCATTTTTTTTGTGTGTGTAAATAGCTAGCATGTGGGATTAGAACCTTGGGATTAGGGTTGAAAAAGGCTTGGTGTCTTGGATTCATGGAGCAATTTGTGCATTTCTTGAAATTTCTTTTGATAATTGGGTTTATGGAAATATGTTCTTTTAAAGATGGTCCCTTTCTTACAATTTTCTTGAAAATGAGCATTTAATCTAGAGGATTTGAGTAATTCAAATAATTCTTGCTAGATTAATTTGTTCTTTTTATTCATAAGATAATTTCTCAAATTGATTATCTCCTCCAATTTTTCTTCTTGATTTTTTCTTGGCAAAATATTTGGATTTAAATGGATCAGCTTTGAGAACTTGTAGGAAATGGCAAGAGTGAAGGCAAATGCACAAGGAAAGGAGGTCTCGGTCCGAGATGGAGCAAGTGAAGTTACCTCGAGCTCTAGGCAAAAGAAGAGAGCCACGGCAAGGGAGAAAGGAAAGGGTGTTGCTTTGGAAGCATCAACCACGGTTAAGGAGAAGAAGAGAAAGGGAATGGATGAGGCTCCGCCCGCCGTTGAGTATTTCAACAAGTTCATGGAAATGGATTTTAAGCAAATGAAGTTTTTAGACCCGGAGGTGCTAGAGAGGATGGGCATTCTTGAAGATGTGGTCACAATCTTCGACAACATTGGGTTTGGGAAGTTCATATTCATGAAAGAGCTAGCTCACCAAATCTACACATGCCAATTCCTCTCATCCCTTAGAGTGACTTTCTACAATGACAGATCCTCCAAGGCAAATGCTCGGACTGGGTTTTTGATATGCTCAAATTAATACCCTATAAGTACTAAAGCGGTTGTTGTAGTATATGTAGGGGTCGAACACAAGAACTCACGGAACCACACAATAGATTATATAGATGAGAATCAAGCTAAGCAATTCAGTTGAAACAAAAAGCAATAGACAGTAAAAGAGTTGTAAAATCGATGGGAGGAAGATAGGTTCAGGGTATTTCTCAGGAAATCAATGAATGCAGATAAACTAACTAATCAGGGTTCAGGTTACGCATGGTTCTTGAACTCAAATCACTAAAGTATAATTAACCAATTGTCGTTGCGAGAATTATCTAAATCTAAACTTCAGAATCCCAAATTTCTTTGCAAATTCCTAAGAATAAATCAGCCTTAATATCGTGTTTGATATGTTCACAAATCAACTAAACCAAATCTCTTTGCGAATAATTAATTTGCTCACCCAAGGTTCTATCAGATTACTCAATTGCACTGTCGTGCCTAATCGATTAACCTAAGATCTAATTTCTAGGTGATCAATCCAGAATTAGCTTTGAGGAACAACCTAAGGCGAAGAACTAATTCAGATTATGAACCCTAACGACTAATCAATATAGCCTTCAAATAAATCCTTTATGAGAACCCTAAACCTAAAGTGGATCTACTCAGACATAGGAATTGAAGCAATAAACATGTTTGAATAAATCATCAAATAAATAATAAGAAAGAGTAACAAGAGGGTTCGAGATCTTCTCTCGGACGAACAGAGTTTCAGACTTGTCTCCCTTCAAAAGCTCTCTCACAAAACCAAATTAAAATAAAGCATAGTCATCAAAGTGGCTGTAAGATCCCAATAAATAACTTAAATCACGTTTTGAGGCTTTTTGTAAATAATAAAGTCTTCTGGGCAATTTTGCAATTATTTATCTCTTCATTAAGTCGCGAGCCGTGTCTTGCTGCAGTGACTATCGACTGATACTAGTTAGTATCGATCGACACTGAGGCTTCAAATCGGGAACACAGCTACACGAACTTCAGCTCCGATCCAAAATGCTCCAGAAAACTCCAATATTTCCAATTATGCTCCAAACGTGCTAAAACCTGTAAAAGACTCTAAAACACTACAAAATAGTAGAAAGACTCTATAAAACGGACTTATATCATGGCCTAAAAGGGGTAAACACCATGATATATAACCTTCCCTAAGCATTTGCTTGCCCTCAAGCAAAACAAAAAACTAAACCGGAGAAAGAGGTTTGAAAACACGGAGAATCACATGTTCATGAACCATCGCAAAGATCCTTTTCCCAAGCACCCAAATGTCACCTAATGATACGCTCAAATTAATATCCTAGCAGATACTAAAGCGGTTGTTGTAGTACAGGTAGGGGTCGAACCACAAAGACTCAAAGAGACACACAATAGATTATATAGATCCGAAATAAGCTTAATCAAAAGATGTAAACTAAAACAATTACGTAAATTAAAAGAGTTGTAAATCAATGGGAAAATATAGGCCCATGGTTTTTCTCAGGAAATCAATGAATGCAGCTAAATTAACTAACATGATTCAGATTACGCACGGTTCTTGAACTCAAATCACTAAGATATAATTAACCAACTCTCGTTGCGAAAACTATCTAAATCTAAATCCTAGGAATTCCAAATCTCTTTGCGAATCCTAAATTCTAAATCAGCTTTAATATCAGGTTTGATATGTTCACAAATCAATTAAACCAAATCTCTTTGCGAATAATCAATTTGCTCACCTAAGGTTCTATCAGGTAATTAATCGCACTCTCGTGCCTAATCAATAATCCTAAGATCTAAGTTCAAGATTCGTCAACCTAGAATTAGCTTTGAACACAACCTAAGGCGAAGAACTAATTCAGATAGTGAATCCTAAACAGATAATTAACCTAGCATTCAAAGAAATCCTTTATGAGAAAACCCTGAACCTAAAGTGGATCTACTCAGACATGGCAATTGAATCAATAGACATGTTTGAATAAATCATCAATAAAATAATCAAGAAGGTTTTGAGATCTGATCTCGCACGAAGGGAGATTCAGACTTGTCTCAAACCAAAGTATAGAAAATAAAGCTTAAGAATGCATAGCCTAAACAAGTGGCTGTAAAATCCTATTTATAAGCTAAAACAAGAATTGGGGTTTGCTTGCAAATATCAAAATCTTCTGGGCACTTTTGCAATTCTCCAAAACTTCATAAAAAGTCGCGGCGGGTGTCGATCGATACCAGGGGGGTATCGATCGATGCTCATTGCTCAGATCGGGCACTTAGTCATCAGACTTCATCTTCGCTCCAGAATGCTCCATAGAACTCCAATATCTCCAATAATACTCCAAATGTGCTAAGACCTGTAAAAGACTCTAAAAGACTCCAAAATACTATAAAGACTCTATAAAAAGGACTTATTTCATGGTCTAAACGGGGTAAAAACCATGATATGTCAACTCCCCCAGACTTAGCCTTTGCTTGCCCTCAAGCAAATAGAAGACTAAACAGAGAAAGAGGTTTGAAAACGTAGAGACTCACCTGTTCATGAACCATCGAAAAGACCCTTTTCCCAAGCACCCAAATGTCACCTGATCAGCTTTTGATCTAACCACCATGTACTTCTCCGTAGACATTCGCAGCTTTTCCAGACTCCACACAAAATCCCACAGCATTGTTCAAGTAAAGCCTTCATCGCCAGTTTCATCGCTGCAGCTAATATTCCAGAACCTTCTAGACTCTTTACCAGACAATATCATGACAAGGAACCACCCTTTTTCACACTTTTTGTATCAATTTCTCTCCCCCAAACTTATTTCTTATTAAGTTCTTATTATGATTTTTTTATTTTCAGCTTAGCATATACACATCAAGGTATGAGACGCGAGTATTGATGGTGTTTGCCACCAAATCCCCGGTTCTTCCCTCTCAATGTATCAAAGGATGTAGGCGAATAATGGCATCATAGGAAAATCCTAGCCTCGCTTCCAATCCTTTGTGTGAGTATTTCCTCTTAAGTAGAATAATGGGATCGCTGGAAATTTCCCTAACCCTCTACTCAGAAGAAAATCTTTTCATCTTTTATGCTCTTATCTATCAACTTATAACAGGGGAGAGAGATACCATAACTCTAAACACATAGGTTCCTTTGTCAGATATGAATGATGAATCAAGCTCTAAAAATACTAACCACATTGATGAAGTGCAAAAATTTGGCTCAGGCTTCAGAAGAACTCTGCTGGAGACATGTATGTTTTCTAGTCAACTGGTCAGTCCTTGGATTTTTCATTAGTCGATCTAGAACTGATCCTGTAACAATGTGCAGTCAAAAACAAAATCAAATCAATAGGTTCAAGCACATGATCATTATCTCCAACAGGTTTTGACTCAATAAAAACGACAAATTTTTTTTTTTTTTATGACTCTTAGAAAAACTAAAACAATGTCAGTAGACACCTCCCCCAGACTTGAACAACACTGTCCCCAGTGTTATCTAGCCTAGAGTCAGTGAAATAAAACAAATGAAAAGATAAAACGAAGAGAAACANTTCATTAGTCGATCTAGAACTGATCCTGTAACACTGTGCACTCAAAAACAAAATCAAATCAATAGGTTCAAGCACATGATCATTATCTCCAATAGGTTTTGACTCAAAAAAACGACAAATTTTTTTTTTTTTTTATGACTCTTAGAAAAACAAAAACAATGTCAGCAGACACCTCCCCCAGACTTGAACAACACTGTCCCCAGTGTTATCTAGCCTAGAGTCAGTGAAATAAAACAAAATAACAAAATAAAATTAGGAAAAACAAGAAGTTACCTTGCTGGAACATTAAGTATCGATCGACACACAGCCTGGTATCGATCGATATAGGCTTAAATCGACATGAACCGTTCTGAATCGCGAAGGGTATCGATCGATACCAGGGGGTATCGATCGATGCTATGCGATTTCGAGTTTTGCTCCTTGTTTATCCTGACACAAACATAAAACTAACGAAAATAAAAACAAAAACCACTCAAAAACAGACTCACCAGTGGGTTGCCTCCCACCAAGCGCTCGTTTAACGTCAATAGCTTGACTGTAACGCCCTTCAGGCTGGATAAGAGTGAGAGCTTGCACCAAAACAGGTTCCACAACTTGACATCGCTATCTTCAGAGTTCTGCTAAGCATGTTGTCCATGAACTCCTGTCCTTTCTCTTTCAGCTCAGAAGTAAGAAGGATTCTGGCCTTAGAGAATGGTTTCGAAGCTCCTTTGCACTTGACCTTATACTCAATCGAATTCTCATCACTCTTCTGAGGGAGCAGAGTGACATGGGGATTCTCGACTTTCCTGCTCTTGGCCTTCTTCTTTGTTGCCTTGCTTTTATTGGCAACTTCTTTGGGGACGCTGGGCGGTTCAACTGGAGTCTCTGCGACAGTAAGCTCATCAGGAGGCTCTTCCGAACTATCAATTGCTAGCGACTCTCCTGTGATAACCTTGATGCCAGAGACACGTGTGGGAGCAACTCTAGGGGGAATGACATCATAGTAGACATCTCCGTCAATGTAAGAGAAAGAGAGTCTCTTATTAGGTGTATCTATTATCGCGCCAGCAGTAGCCATGAACGGTCGTCCCAAAAGTATAGGCATACGAGATATCGCACCCATCTCCACAACCTGAAAATTAGTCGGCATCAGACAATCTCCTACTTTGACCAGCAAACCATGGACAGTACCGTGTGGAAGCGAGGTGGAGTTGTTCGCGAATGTGATAGATGCCTCTAGTGATCGAATATCAGCCCCCAACCGCTCTGCAATTGCCCTTGAGATGACATTGACACTAGCTCCTGAGTCAACGAGAGACTCTTTGAAATCAACTCCAAAAATAGAGCACGGAACCGCGAATTTCCCTGGATCTTCTCTTTGGGTCAGCTGTCTCAGTGGAGGTGTACCTCTAGCCTTAATGTAGAGTGCCTTTATCTCTTCCTCAGTTTCTCTGCAATCTTTGAAGTGACTTAGCAGAGGACGGCACTCGAGAGCTTCTTCAAAGGTTGAATCAGGGGAAATCCTTCGTACCATCATCTCAAAGCCACGCAGCTGCTTTGGGGAGATGGGATCTCTGAGGTGTTTAGGAACATGATTCACCTTCTTGGGTTTGCGAGCTCTTTCTTCGATCAGCTCAGGTGTCTTCGGTTCTGGCTCGTTCTGCGATGGGTATCGATCGATACCAGATAGGGTATCGATCGATACTCTTAGGGTTGGATCGTCCTTGACAGATTTATCATCACCAAGAGGCTCCACAATCAGACTATCCATCATAGCCTTGTATTTGGCGTCTTCTACCTCATTTTTAGCCTTCTCAAGAGCTTTGGGATAAGGTATCCTTGGTATATAGACCCTCTCTGGAAATATTTTAGGCACCACAGTCGACATCTCTGGTGTCTCCTCTGAAATCGCCTCCGTATCGACCGATACCAATGGGGTATCGATCGATACACGGGTTTTGGAAGCGTCCCGTTTCAGAATTGTGACCGGCATCGATCGACACCTGGGGGTATCGATCGATGCTATGGCGATTTCAGGATCATCTTCGAAAGTATCTGCAGTGGAAGTGATTGCATTGACGTGAGCATTGTGTGAATGAACCGTCTTTCCCTTGGAATTTGCTGCAGTCTGAGCTACTTGCGTCTCCAGCATCCTGTGACTCGGTTTTAGAGCTTCGATCCTTTCACTCAAATCGGTGTACATGGTGTCCATCTTACCATTGAAGGTGACTGTCATCTTCTCCTGCCCGTGAACCAGCTATTCAAGCATAGCCTCAATCTTACTCTCAGGAGCTTTGGGTGGTGGGGATTGGTACCCTCCTTGCTGACCGTAGTTGGTGACGTTTCGATTGGTGTTGTACCCAAATCGCTGACCCTGAAAACCAGAACCACCAACGTAGTTACAATCTTCTACTTCATTCTCAGCAGCAAAGTGGACCGCTTTCGTTGTCTTTCCTAGCAGAAGACTGTGCATAAAATCCAGCTGAGCTTTAACTTCAGCGATCTGCGACCCATCCATGTTACCAGCTAGCTTCTTGCGCTCGAAGTCTGCGCTCTTGGTACTACTGCTAGATGCAAAGTTTTCAATCAACACATAAGCATCCTCAGGGTACCTAGTGTTGAAATTACCATTGCTCGAAGAGTCTAGAGCCATCTGATACCTCCAATCTACTCCTCTAAAGAAGATACCCAGCAGCTGCACATCAGAGTATCCATGATGTGGGCAATCTCTCTGATACGATCTGAATCTCGTCCAAGCAGCCTTGAACGCCTCAGTAGGTCCTTGAGAAAATTGGGAGATTTTATTCCTCAGATCCTCAGATCGTGCATCGTCATAGAAGTTAATCAGGAAGGCTCTCTTAGTGTCCTCCCAAGTAGTTAGCGAACCAGGAGGTAGCTGCCTCAGCCTATAGGTCGCATCTCCACCTAGAGAGTAGGGGAAGAGCTTGCAGAAGAGATAGTCGTAGGACACTCCATTGCTCTTGATGCTAGTGACCAAGTCCTCGAACTTCTCTACATGGTCCATTGGATGTTCATGAGGAAGACCATGAAAGAGATGCTGTCCCACAAGAGTAAAGTAAGCGGACTTCAGCTCAAAGTCATTCCTCTCAAACGCAGGAGGACGAATTGCTGAACGATTGGCGAAAAACTGGTCAGGCCTGTTGCATTCACCAATCGTCCTTCCACGATTAACCACAGCGTTCCTCGCGTTCCCAGCGGCATTCTCAGCGACAACAGGAGCAGGGTGTATGACGATCCCCTCTCCATCCAGACGTTGTCCTTGCTCATTGCACAACCGACCCTCTTGGTCTCTGTAAGCACCAGCTGCATCACGAACCAACTGATTGTTGTTCATCTTGGCTGATTTCTTTGCTTTCTTGTTTGTGCGTTCCACAATTGCTAGTTGTTCCAGTGATAGATCAACTAGCGGGGTGTTCTTGTTGCTTCTAGTTTCTCGATTAGGCATGCACCTGAAAACAGAAACAGAGAACGTAAGTTACTGAAATTGATGTCAGGTATCAATAGATACCAGTAGGGTATCGATCGATACTAGGCGATTTAGACGAATTTCTTAGTTAAAATCTATCGGCGAATTGAGTCCCCGGCAACGGCGCCAAATTTGATACCCTCAAATTAATACCCTAGCATATACTAAAGCGGTTGTTGTAGTACAGGTAGGGGTCGAACCACAAAGACTCAAAGAGACACAATAGATTATATAGATCCGAAATAAGCTAAATCAAGAGATGTAAACTAAAACAATTACGTAAATTAAAAGAGTTGTAAATCAATGGGAAAATATAGGCCCAGGGTTTTTCTCAGGAAATCAATGAATGCAGCTAAATTAACTAACAGGATTCAGATTACGCACGGTTCTTGAACTCAAATCACTAAGATATAATTAACCAACTCTCGTTGCGAAAACTATCTAAATCTAAATCCTAGGAATTCCAAATCTCTTTGCGAATCCTAAATTCTAAATCAGCTTTAATATCAGGTTTGATATGTTCACAAATCAATTAAACCAAATCTCTTTGCGAATAATCAATTTGCTCACCTAAGGTTCTATCAGGTAATTAATCGCACTCTCGTGCCTAATCAATTATCCTAAGATCTAAGTTCCAGATTCGTCAACCTAGAATTAGCTTTGAACACAACCTAAGGTGAAGAACTAATTCAGATAGTGAATCCTAAACAGATAATTAACCTAGCATTCAAAGAAATCCTTTATGAGAAAACCCTAAACCTAAAGTGGATCTACTCAGACATGGCAATTGAATCAATAGACATGTTTGATTAAATCATCAATAAAATAATCAAGAAGGTTTTGAGATCTGATCTCGGACGAAGGGAGATTCAGACTTGTCTCAAACCAAAGTATAGAAAATAAAGCTTAAGAAGGCATAGCCTCTGTAAAATCCTATTTATAAGCTAAAACACGAATTGGGGTTTTCTTGCAAATATCAAAGTCTTATGGGCACTTTTGCAATTCTCCAAAACTTCATAAAAAGTCGCGGCCCATGATTTCTCGACGGGTGTCGATCGATACCAGGGGAGTATCGATCGATGCTCATTGCTCAGATCGGGCACTTAGTCATCAGACTTCATCTTCGCTCCAGAATGCTCCATAGAACTCCAATATCTCCAATAATACTCCAAATGTGCTAAGACCTGTAAAAGACTCTAAAAGACTCCAAAATACTATAAAGACTCTATAAAAATGACTTATATCATGGTCTAAACGGGGTAAAAACCATGATATATCACCTAACCAGCTCCTGATCTAACCACCATGTACTTCTCCGTAGACATTCACAGCTTTTCCAGACTCCACACATTATCCCGCAACATTGTTCAAACAAATCCCTCAACGCCAGTTTCATCACTGCAGCCAATGTTCAAGAACCTTCTAGATTTTTTACCATACAATATCATGACAAAAGAATTACCCAATTCACACACTTTTTGGTATTGCTTTCTCTCCCCCAGACTTGTTTCTCATTATGTTCTTTCTATCTTTTTAGATCTGCATATACACATTAAGGTCCGAAACGCGAGTATTGATGGTGTTTGCCACCTAATCCCCGGTTCTTCCCTCTTTATGTATCAAAGGCGTAGACGAATAATGGTATCACGGGAAAATTTCCTATCCTCGCTTTCAACCTTTGTGTGATAATTCCTTCACAAGTAGAATATTGAGATCGCTGTAAATTTTCCTAGCCCTCTACTCAGAAGAAAGTCATTTCATCTTTTATGCTCTTATTTATCAACTTATAATAGGGGTGAGAGATACCATTACCTCAAACACATGGGTTCCTTTGTCAGATATGAATGATGAATCAAGCTCTATGAACACTAACCACATTGATAAAGTGCAAAAATTTTGCTCAGGCTTTAGAAGAACTCTGCTGGAGACATGGGTATTTTCTAGTCAAATGGTCAGTCTTTGGATTTTTCACTAGTCGATCTAGAACTGATCCTGTAACACTGGTCACTCAAAAACAAAATCAGAACAATAGATTCAAGCACATGATCATAATCTCCAACAAATTTTGACTCAATAAAACGACAATTTTTTTTTTCTTTATGACTCTAAGAAAAACAAAAACGCTGTCAGCAACTACCTCCCACAGACTTAAACAACATTGTCCCCAGTTTTATCTAGTCTAGAGTCGATTGAAAGAAAACAAAACAGCTGAGTGAAGACGTGAAAATCAGAGAAGTTACATGTGCGTTGGGTATCGACCGATACCATTACTGGTGTCGATCGATGCAAGGAGCATTGGTCGATGCAACGTCTGTTTCTTCTGGTGTCGATCGATACTGGGTGGTATCGATCGACACATACCTTTTTCATCTGATTTACACGTAAAAACAAGACACAAAAACAAAAAATACTAAAATAAAAGACGTATATACAGACTCACCAGTGGGTTGCCTCCCACCAAGCGCTCGTTTAACGTCATTAGCTTGACTGTACCGCCGTTCAGGCAGTGGGTGCATCATCCAGAGGCATTATTTGCCTTGCTTGAATTTCGGATTTCGCCCAATAGTGTTTTACCCTCTGTCCATTGACAGTAAATTCGTCGCCTGTAGGACTAATCAGCACAACGGCACCATGTGGTCTGACGTCCTTGATTGTGAAGGGACCTGACCAATGAGAACGCAGTTAACCAGGAAACAATTGCAAACGAGAGTAATACAGAAGTACCTGGTCGTTCGGCTCGAAATGTCTGGAGATGATCTTTTTATCATGATAGGCCTTAGTTCTCTCCTTGTGCAGCTTCGAGTTTTCGTAGGCGTGGTGCCTAATCTCATCCAACTCGTTCAGCTGAATCAATCTCCTCTCAGCAGTAGGCTAGATGTCGAAGTTCAGCAATTTCGTCGCCCATGCTGCCTTGTGCTCGATCTCCACTGGGAGGTGACATGCTTTCCCATACAACAAGTGAAACGGTGTAGTACGCAGCGGTGTCTTGAAAGCAGTCCTGTAAGCCCATAGCGCGTCATCCAACTTCGTAGACTAATCCTTCCTAAAAGTACCCACTGTCTTCTCCAAAATCTCCTTGATTTTCCTGTTGGAGACCTTTACTTGCCCACTGGTTTGAGGGTGATATGGAGTAGCCACACGATGATTGACACCATGCTTCTTCAGCAACTTCTCAAAAACTTTGTTAATAAAGTGGCAGCCACCATCACTTATAACAATACGCGGTACTCCAAATCGTGGGAAAATGATGGTCTTAAACAGCTTAAGAACCACCGAAGAGTCGTTGGTTTGACTAGCAATCGCTTCCACCCATTTGGACACATAGTCCACAGCAACCATGATGTATTTGTTCTTGTGTGACGAGGGAAAGGGATCCATAAAGTCGATGCCCCAGCAATCGAAAACTTCAACTTCATGGATACAATTATGTGGCATCTCATGCCTCTTGCTGATCTTCCCTCTCCTCTGACAGACATCACACTGTGAGATATAGGCATGCGCATCTCTGAACATAGTAGGCCACCAGAAGCCTGCTTGAAGAACTTTGGACACTGTCTTGAAAGTAGCAAAGTGTCCAGGATACTCAGACCCATGACAATGAAAAAGAATCGCATGCACCTCAGACTCTGCAACGTATCTTTTGTAAATACCATCTGAGCAGTGCATGTATAGGTAAGGCTCATCCCAGAAAAATCGCCTCATCTCGCGCATAAACTTCTTCCTCGTATACTTTGTGGGATGCTTTGGCTCAGTATCTACAGCAAGGTAGTTATCAATGTCAGCGTACCATGGTCGTGCAGGACTAGATACAGCAGCTAGATAGGCGTCATAAGAGTCGAAGTGCTCTGCAGGCAAAACAGGTCCAAATCGTGTCGGGTATCGACCGATACTAGGTGAGTATCGATCGATACTGAAGGTCTGCATTCGCAAAAAGTGCAGATTTTCGGAACAAGTATCCTGAAGCTGAGCTTCAATGAAGTAGATACCCTCCTCTGGCAAGAAATCATCAATAGGTACGACTTCATCGACCTTTATTCGTGATAGGTTGTCTGCAACGCCAATCTCAACTCCCTTCTTGTCCTTGATCTCGATATCGAACCCCTGGAGCAAAAGTACCCATCGGCAAAGACGAGGCTTGAGGTCCTTGTTCTTCAGCAGGTATTTGAGAGCATCATGGTCTGTGAGAACAATAACATTGCTCCCAATCAAGTAGGACCAAAATTTCTCAAAAGAGAAAACAATTGCAAGTAACTCCTTCTCGGTGGTGCTGTAATTCCGCTGGGCATCATCCAACGTCCTGCTGGCATAATAAATAGCATGGATCTTCTTGTCTTTCCTCTGACCCAACACAGCTCCAACAGAAAAATCACTCGCATCGCACATAACCTCAAAAGGTAAACTCCAATCAGGTGGTTGGACAATAGGAGCACTCACCAATGCCTTCTTAATCTCCTTGAAGGCTGCAAGGCAATCAGATGTGAAATCAAATTTGACTTCCTTACATAACAGGGCTGTGAGTGGGCATGCAAGCTTAGGGAAATCTTTGATGAACCTCCTGTAAAACCCAACATGACCAAGGAAGCTTCGAATCTCAGATACAGATCGTGGAGGTTGCAGGCTTGTCATGACCTGAATCTTTGCTTTGTCAACTTCGATCCCTGCCTTAGAAACCTTGTGCCCAAGAACAATGCCATCTTGTACCATGAAGTGGCACTTCTCCCAATTAAGAACCAAGTGCTTCTCCTCGCATCGTTGAAGCACCTTGCATAAGTTATCCAGACAATCCTTGAATGACGATCCATACACTGAAAAGTCATCCATGAACACCTCCATAAACTCCTCAGTCATGTCTGTGAAAATCGACATCGTGCATCTCTGAAAGGTCGTTGGAGCGTTACATAATCTAAATGGCATTCTTCTGTAGGCGAATGTGCCATAAGAACATGTAATGGTCGTCTTTCCCTGGTCCTCTGGATGTATAGGAATCTGGAAAAAGCCTGAGTACCCATCAAGAAAACAGTAGTATGGGTGACTCGCTAATCTCTCCAGCATCTAGTCGATGAATGGCAATGGGAAGTGATCCTTCCTTGTAGCCGCATTCAGCTTCCTGGAGTCAATACACATCATGTGACCAGTGATTGTCCTTGTAGGGATCAGCTCATCCT
>PKML01003403.1:211951-253520 GCA_002933935.1 Eutrema yunnanense
AATTATGTGGCATCTCATGCCTCTTGCTGATCTTCCCTCTCCTCTGACAGACATCACACTGTGAGATATAGGCATGCGCATCTCTGAACATAGTAGGCCACCAGAAGCCTGCTTGAAGAACTTTGGACACTGTCTTGAAAGTAGCAAAGTGTCCAGCATACTCAGACCCATGACAATGAAAAAGAATCGCATGCACCTCAGACTCTGCAACGTATCTTCTGTAAATACCATCTGAGCAGTGCATGTATAGGTAAGGCTCATCCCAGAAAAATCGCCTCATCTCGCGTATAAACTTCTTCCTCGTATACTTTGTGGGATGCTTTGGCTCAGTATCTACAGCAAAGTAGTTAGCAATGTCAGCGTACCATGGTCGTGCAGGACTAGATACAGCAGCTAGATAGGCGTCATAAGAGTCGAAGTGCTCTGCAGGCAAAACAGGTCCAAATCGTGTCGGGTATCGACCGATACTAGGTGAGTATCGATCGATACTGAAGGTCTGCATTCGCGAAAAGTGCAGATTTTCGGAACAAGTATCATGAAGCTGAGCTTCAATGAAGTAGATACCCTCCTCTGGCAAGAAATCATTAATAGGTACGACTTCATCGACCTTTATTCGTGATAGGTTGTCTGCAACGCCATTCTCAACTCCCTTCTTGTCCTTGATCTCGATATCGAACCCCTGGAGCAAAAGTACCCATCAGCAAAGACGAGGCTTGAGGTCCTTGTTCTTCAGCAGGTATTTGAGAGCATCATGGTCTGTGAGAACAATAACATTGCTCCCAATCAAGTAGGACCAAAAGTTCTCAAAAGAGAAAACAATTGGAAGTAACTCCTTCTCGGTGGTGCTGTAATTCCGTTGGGCATCATCCAACGTCCTGCTGGCATAATAAATAGCATGGAGCTTCTTGTCTTTCCTCTGACCCAACACAGCTCCAACAGAAAAATCACTCGCATCGCACATAACCTCAAAAGGTAAACTCTAATCAGGTGGTTGGACAATAGGAGCACTCACCAATGCCTTCTTAATCTCCTCGAAGGCTGCAAGGCAATCGATGTGAAATCAAATTTGACTTCCTTACATAACAGGGCTGTGAGTGGCCATGCAAGCTTAGGGAAATCTTTGATGAACCTCCTGTAAAACCCAACATGACCAAGGAAGCTTCGAATCTCAGATACAGATCGTGGAGGTTGCAGGCTTGTCATGACCTGAATCTTTGCTTTGTCAACTTCAATCCCTGCCTTAGAAACCTTGTGCCCAAGAACAATGCCATCTTGTACCATGAAGTGGCACTTCTCCCAATTAAGAACCAAGTGCTTCTCCTCGCATCGTTGAAGCACCTTGCATAAGTTATCCAGATAATCCTTGAATGACGATCCATACACTGAAAAGTCATCCATGAACACCTCCATAAACTCCTCAGTCATGTCTGTGAAAATCGACGTCATGCATCTCTGAAAGGTCGTTGGAGCGTTACATAATCTAAATGGCATTCTTCTGTAGGCGAATGTGCCATAAGAACATGTAATGGTCGTCTTTCCCTGGTCCTCTGGATGTATAGGAATCTGGAAAAAGCCTGAGTACCCATCAAGAAAACAGTAGTATGGGTGACTTGCTAATCTCTCCAGCATCTGGTCGATGAATGGCAATGGGAAGTGATCCTTCCTTGTAGCCGCATTCAGCTTCCTGGAGTCAATACACATCATGTGACCAGTGATTGTCCTTGTAGGGATCAGCTCATCCTTCTCGTTCTTCAGCACAGTTATACCTCCTTTCTTAGGCACAACGTGAACTGGACTAACCCAAGAACTATCTCAGATGGCATAGATAATCCCTGCTTCCAACAGCTTCATCACTTCCTTCCTGACCTCTTCCTTCAGGTTCGGATTCAGCCTCCTCTGGCACTCAATTGAAGACTTTGACTCATCCTCTAGGTGAATCCGATGCATGCACAAGTCTGGTGTTATACCTGAAATATCATCAAGATAATAGCCAAGAGCTTTGCGATACTTGCGCAGCCTGCTCAGCAGTAAGGTAATCTCTGCGTTGTTCAAAGAAGCATTAATAATCACAGTGTATGTGGAATTAGGACAAAGAAAACATACCTCAATGCGGCTGGGAGTGGCTTGAGTTCAATCTTAGGAGCTTTCTCCTCACTCCAATCACAAAGCTCACCAGCGTTCTTAGGAGTTTTGGTCAACTCCTCTATCGTACACGCCTGGTATCGATCGATACTGTCGGTATCGATCGATACTGCATCAGTCAGATCAAGCATCTTGGCGTATCCAGCAGCTACATCTCCCAGCAACTCCTTTGAGACATCAGAGTACACCAGTGCTCTCTCCAGTGGATCTTCAGGGTGCATCTCCAGGAAGTACTCCCTGTTTTTGATGTGACAAGTAGGGCGAAGGTGAAGAAGGGTGCGATGAGAAAGGAGGCTCCAATAACACCAAGATGGTCAAATGATGATGACAATGAAGAGACCGAGCCCTCTTCTCCCGCGCCCATCTATGGTGGGAAGAGGTATCATTTTGACCCTTATGATGGGACTATGCCCAACACCGCGACCCGCCATGCCAATAACCAAACGCGGCTCCTCCAAAGGTGGTGCAAGTGGCAAGATGAAACCATCCACAAGTTGGTAAAGATGGTGAGGAGTTTGAAGACGGTGGTTAAGAAGTTGAAAGGGAAAGGTGGATAAGCGAGTACATCACGGGTCCAAGTGATTGATCAAGGAGTTTTGATGGTTCATGACGAGGCACGAGTTCAACGTTGTCATGAAGACACCACGAATGAGGAGGTAGACGTCCCAACTCCATCTCCCGGTTTTAGCAAAGCTTCGAACTCCATGCGGTCTTCTTCCCCATCCGAAAGCTTTTGAGGTATCACTCCAAAACCTTGTAAATAGTTTTTCTTTTACTTGAGTCTCGCATTTTCAATTATCTTATTTTGGGTCTCTTTATTAGATTTATCTCACACCGGGATGGTGCGATTTAAGTTTGGTGGAGGGACCGGTATCTAATAACGTTTGTTTTCTCTTGTTTTGAGTTTTGCATTTTGAGTCTCATGCATTCATCTAAGGCATATAAAACAACAACAAAAATTTGAAAATCTTGAAAATTGAAACACAAAAAGAAGTCATTTAGGTTGCCATTTAGGATGCATTTTCATTTTTACATTGAGTCTAGCCATGCATACTTAGAATTCATTGCATATGCATGGGAACAATGATGAATTTTCCTTGTAGAGTAGCACTTTAAGAAGTTAATTCAATTCCCTCGTTCGTAATTGTTAAATGCATTTAAGTGAGCATGAAAGTAAAGATGCACCATTCNCAACATTCAAATCAACCAATAAACACCTTAAGCAACTACTTTCATAGGTTAAGAATGTTTATCTCCTCTAGACAGATGAATCACTCCTCTACAACTCCTATGAAGACTGTTGAGGCTGATGCAGATCGGAGGGCCTTCGTTCAGACACATCTTTCCGGCGTCTCGGATGAGCTTTGCATTCTACCATGCTCCATAACTCCAAACACCATCAATTGCCTCCAAAACACCTAAAAACACTCCAAATGAATGCAAGAACTCACTAGGACCTAATGCAAATGTCTTAAACTCTAAATGAGACCTAAATGCAAGACTCAACCATGATTATGCATGCAAATGGCACAAAACTCTTAAGTAAAATATATGCTTAAACATGTAAAATGCATGAATATCAGGTCACATACACATATTTGGATAATCTTTTCTCTTTTATCACTCTTGTTTATCCAAGTAGCCATATCCCATCATTGGAATGGTTTCTCCTACCTTAACCTCGACCTTCTTTCTAGCCATTGCTATTAATGTGTGAGTTGTGAGGCCTTTCTTTCAAACAAACTTTGCAAAACGTGTTAGGTTTAGGGCGACAAGAGGGAATTCTCATGTAGACTTAGCCCCAACATCGCGGGGTTAATCTAAGGATAGGCTATTTAGGATGACGGGTATTGGTTCAAGTTTGGGGGGGGGGTACGGTTTTAGACTTGGTGAACGTTTGAGAAGGGATTGTGGAATGGAAAAGAAAAGAAGGAGAAAGGAAAAAGGGGATCGGATTTGTGTAGATTGGTTGGTGCAAAAATCATAAGACTAGCTCTAAAGATTAAGATAGCCTCACAAGATAGAAAGAAAAAGAAGAGAGCCAAAAGGCCAAAGAATCAAGGAATGAGAAGAGGCGTGAACCAAAAAGAAGAAAAGAAGAGCTAGATCACAAAGGAGCACCAAACCATGAAAGAACAAGGAAGAAGAAGTGATCCCCGAGTGAGAAGAAGGTGAAATGAAAAGACAAGAAGCTTGTGGGTTTGAGAAGGAAAAATGCCTTAGGATAAAAAGGGTAGCTTAGGATGTGGGCACAACGGGTATAAGGCTTTAGGTTAGAGACACTCTAGGCACTTGGGTAGATGAGAATTCTTCCTTTTATGCATAGGTTGCCTTTTACCTTTAGCATTTCGCTAAGGTTTGTTCATTCCATGAGAGATCCTTGAACTTAATTACCCTTGCATGATAATGAAATCACCTTCATCTCATAACCATACCCTTAGCCAAACGAATTCAATTTAACTTTGCATAAACATGATTCATGGTTACACTACTAATGAATGTTAAGGGGTTGGGGAATATGATTGTTTGTGTAGATTGGGGTTTGGATTTGATACATGATGAAATATGAATGGTTAACTCCTTTGGAGTAGGCTCACTTGTGCATTTTAGAACTACTTGGACGTTGAAATTGATTTATTTTTGAGCTATTTGTGGATTTGAGCTCCCGGCTTCGAACATCTCTCTCTACTTGTTCTTATTTGTTTGCTTGAGGGCAAGCAAAGGAGTAAGTTTGGGGGAGTTGATATCCTCATATTTTACCCTTCTCATGCATTCATTTAGCTTAGGTTTCATATCATACGCATGGGGTTTCATAGCATCTCTTATTCGTTTTGTCTCATTTAGAGTATTAGGTGTTTGCATTAGGTCATAGTGAGTCTTTGCATGTTTTGGAGTGTTTCTCTAGGTAATTGGAGCCACTTGGTGACGTTTGGAGATTTGGGGCTAAAGGAAAGAGAGAATCCATCCGGAGTGCCCGAAAGAACTAGTCAGACGGAGTGTCTCCTTGCAGATTCAGCCTCGATAACCTTCATGATAGTTGTAGGCCAGCGAGTTAGCTGTTCACAGGAGTTGGATACAAAATAATCGGACAAATGGTTCGGAAGTTATTGCAGTTTTATCCAAGCGTGTCCGTATGGCCGAGAAGCCTAAAATTCCCCCGGGGAAAATCCGACCGACCCCAATCAGCAAGGTCCATTTCGGCCGGTCATGGAACAGGGATTTGGACCGGCCCGAAGAAGAAAATCCGACCGTCCCGAAGGAGCACGGTCCTTAGCTAAAATTCCCCCTGGGGGGAAATCCGACCTACCCCAATCAGCAAGGTCCATTTCGGCCGATCCTGGAACAGGGATTTGGATCTGCCCGAAGAAGAAAATCCGACCGTCCCGAAGGAGCGCGGTCCTCGGCTAAAATTTCCCCCCGGGGGAAATCCGACCGACCCCAATCAGCGCGGTTAGCTCCGGGCGGTTAGGATTTCTCGCCCGAAAAGATCCAACTCGGCCGGGTCGGAACCCGGTTTGTTCCGTGTCGACCCGGTCGAACACTATTCACTATAAACACAAGGTTACCTAATTTTTGTAACTTATGCTTTTTCTTATGCTAAAAAAACCCTCACCTTTGAGAGAACTTGAGATTTGTAAGAGGGATCTTTTTGTTTATGCAATTGAGTGTTTATTTCCATCAATCTCTTCCATCTATCTTCTTTTCATCTTGATTATCCAACATTCATCCATGGATTCAACCTCTATCATAATCGATTTTGAGGTGTTCTTGATGGATCTTGAGTAGTCTTTTAGGATATTGAGATGAGGTAGATTAGGATGATCTAAAGCTTGATTAGTGGTGTTTAGGGTTAGATGATCTTATATTCCTTCTTGTCTAGTGTTCATAATGCTAGATCTAGCTTGAAATAGTGGATCTAGATCATAAGGCATTTCATGCACACCAAGTGTTTGATGAAATGCCTTGGTGAACTAGACAAGAGATTTGTGCTCCTAACCTAAGACATTAGTTGTTTAGGGCATATCTTTGGTTGATCTTGTTATGATTCTTAATGCTTGCTAGTTGTTAATCCATAAATGATGATTTGCTAATGGACTTGATAATTAACATAGTGATTAGTTGTTTAAAAGAGAACTAATCAAGATTAGAAAACTATTGCCTAGGAATTAGCTTCTTTGAGTGAATGAACACCACTAATTAGATTTGGATCACCTTATATCAATAACCTCATCTCTAGCTCCGCTTTTGTTATTTGATTTCATCTTGTTTAGTTATTGCATCGCTTATTTGCCTTAATTTGGTTACTAAATCACAACACACTTATTTAGCTTAACTTGCAATTGTTCTTTGCATTCTTAGTGATTAGGATAAATCTCGATAAGGTTCGATAACCTCTTATGCCACAATTGCATTTAGAGAATTGACTCTATATATACGAAAATATCTTGTATCACTTTGATGGTTAGAAACTGTTAGAGAACTCTAGATTGAACTTCTAGAATGATTAGAATTTCAGTTTTAGCACTTAACTATTATGGATTTGAGAGTTTTGGAACTTGAAATTTTCAAGCTTAATTAAAAACGAATTTGGAGAGTAATTTTGATTAATTTAGACAAGTATAGTTATATCGTTAATTAGCAAACGGTAATCTACTGAAATTTGCATAATTTTTTTATGCAAGAGCGTCAAAAACCCAGAATTCCCGATCATAATCTTGATTTGTTTAAACTTGTGATCAATATTTCTCGTTTGATTGATTGAATTGATACTAGAATTAATATATTCGCATACTGAAAATTTTCAATCACAACCGTGTTCATACTTTTTCCGAGAATTGTTTTCTATTTTGTAGGAACAATGAAACACGAGAGAATGAGAATAACTCGCTCAAAGAAGAGCGGTTACATAAGAGAATCATCTCGGAGTTTGACCAATAGTCGAACCGAGGAGAGGGAAGAAAGCTCGGATACACGAAGCGTAGGAGATGACACGAATCTTGGCGAGTTCTTGGCAAGTCGACAACGTTCGACTAGAACCCGTGTGCCACCACTGCGACGTGACCCACACCTTCTCCTCCTCGCGAACCAACACCACCTCCGGAACGAAGACCAAAGGTACGATATGTCGGAAAACATATGGACCCGAATATCGATTACCTTGAGAAGCTCAACAAGATGGTTATCAAATCAACACCTCGCATAGATTACTCGACTCTCGATGCGCTCAGGATTAGAGAAGACGTGATTTGGTATCTCGACGCACTTAACCTTCGACCTTTCATGGAGCTCAACAATCTCTACCTATGAAGATCTCACCAAAGAATTCTTATCGACCGTCACCATGTGCTAAAAGAGGCGCTCTAATGCAAGAGCGAACGAGGGTACACTTACTTTTACCATTCGCGGATATTCTTATGCTCTAACGATCTCGGAACTTTGTGAATCTTTGAAGATTCAATATCTCGATGAGATTCACCCCGAGAAGAATCCCAATGAAGATCTATGGAGCATAATAGGACAAGGTGTCTACGACAACAGACGTCCAAAGCCGCCCTACTCACGCATCCCGATGTCCGCTATACAGACAAGCTCTTAGCTCACACCATATTCTGGAGAGCGAACGTGGGGAGTGTCCTCAAAGGCGAGCTTGTCACCCTTCAATTACCTCTCACCGACGACCCGCACTATGCTTGTATCGTCGCGAAGAACTTGGTGAAGGTGAAACACGACGCGTCCGCCACAAAACCCGAGGACACTACTACCGCATTCGGAAGCATCATCACGACGATTCTACAAGTCGTGCACTTCGATTTCTCGAACGAGGTTCCACTCCAAGGAAGCTGGTTCAACTTGATTCAGTTCTCCTGAGACCGCACAATCTCTCGCGCTTCACTTGACCCCGACATATTTGGTTACAAATATTACACTAATGTCAGTGAGTCCTACTTTGTCTTCTTACCTTCTAACTCTGTCCATAAACTCCAAGAAGGAGTAGCACCTAGATGGATACTGGAGGAGAGGGACTACATACCTACAGCCACACGCCTACCGTACATGATTGGACAGTTCCTAGTGGCCAAGGCCAACCGAGACGCCGAGGCAGAACGTGCTCGACTACTTCAGCAATCACAGGCTCGTGCACCATCTGCGAGTTCGTCTCACGAACACGGACCAGAATACGCAGCCATGGAGAAGAAGATAACACGATAAGAGAGACGATACATGCGCATGATGCGTTTCCTCGAAGATAATCGATCTCTTTCACCTTATTTTTGATTATAATGATTTTATCATCCTTTCACCAACTTTTTCACACTGAGGACAGTGTGATTTAAGTCTTGGGAAGTATGTTTATCCATTACTAATCTATTTTTCTATTCTTTGGATATTTTTAATAGAGAAGCTTTCTCCATACCTTTGTATGCACTGTGTTCTTTTGAATTTATTAAATATGTTTACCTCAGCTATGACGGAGTAATTCTCTTGTTGGGTGAAAGGGGTTTGAAGGGGAACTTATGGTTCGATTCTTATTAGGTTTTTAGTCTATGATACCGATTAGGGTTCTTCGTTCTATCTTTGTTGTTAATGCGTTGCTTGACTAACCGTCTTAACAACTGATATAAGGCGTTTTAGAGCCATGAGAGTGATGTATCTAATCGCTTGACCTAGGATAGACGAGCGAATCCGTCGTAAGATTTTGAAAGTATACTTACGGAGGAATTGTGGGCGTAAACGACCTTTGAGAGTATCATTCAATACTTGCGCGGGCGGAGACAAAAGCTACCGTCCGAGTACTGAAGTGAGTAGATGTGTAGGATTACGGGAGTAGACTACACGCAGCGTACGTGTTCCAAGTTCAAGAACCCAAAGTCAACAAAAGTCGCTTTAAAAATCCTAGAAATTTCCTCGTAAAAATCGGCCATAAACCCTTGAAAATTCCCGATTGCCCAACGCTTCGTTTAATTGATTCACAACCTCGATAAAATAATTAGTTAGCTACTGCCCTTCTTAGTTTAGTTTAGATTCCATAGATACGACCGTAACAAAACCCAAAATATATCTTACGTCTAGACATAAGTTAGAACTTGTTAGAAATTTGACAACGTCTATCTCTGTGGATTCGAACCCTAAATACTACTTTGTGTGTTGTGCACTTGCGGCTTAGATATAAAAGGTATAACCCCACGCCTGGGTTAATTCCCAGTGTGTCAAAACCTTCACTTGGCCGCGGTTGGAGGCTTCTTGGCCGCGGCAGATTACCTCTTGGCCGCGGTTGGGGCTGCTCCAGGAGTGGCTTGATGGGATTTCTTGATCTTCATGTATCTTTTGATTGAACCATTGGATTCTCCTCAAATCTGTTGGAATGGAAAGGTAGGTGGTCCTTCTTGAATATCCCTAAAATTTGGCTGGATCAGGCGGTGAGAAGAACCTTTTTGGCAATTGAACTTCTGACGGTTTGACTATGAGCCGAAAATATGGTTTTTCTCTAATTTGCAATGCTTTCGCCTAAATAACCTGAAATAGTCTTGAAACTACAAATATGCAAAAATCGTAATAAAAACATGTAAAATCTAATGAAACACTTATTGAATTGTTACTAAAATAAATAGTAAAACGGGTAAAAATACGGTGTTATCACACTCCCAGACTTAAACTTTGTTTGTCCTCAAACAAATAAAAAACAAAGCCCAGAAAAATCAAACAATAATCATAGGGAACTAGAATTCTCGGAGACCGTCTTTCTAAACCATAACCATCGAACTACATCTATCGCAATCTAGCCTAGAAAATTCTCACAAGAAGTTTCCATAACACTAGTCCATGGAATCCGTCATACGAAATATAAACTTTCAAAATCCAAAATTCAGGTCAACTAGCTCTCTAAATTCATTAAGTGCAAACGTGAACTTCTCATTAAAATGATCAAACCAAGACAATTGAGGCTACGTATTAACGGCATTTAGAGGTGAGGATAAAAGTGTTTCGGATTACCGTAATTTCACCGGAGGGTGCGAGATATTATGTAAAACAGCAAGAGAGGATGGACCTATTGAGAAACACAACTTCTAGTCAAATCTTCTTGTGTAAAAATGTAGCACTTCCTCATTTTCCCAAAAACAGAAGTTTTATGTCATTTCCCCAAACTTAGAATTTTTCGTGGGCTCAGATTGACAGACTTCTCATAAACGAACCATGGATGCCTCATAAGTATTTCGGCCAACCTATACTCTTTGTAGCCTCTATTTTCCTTTCCCTTTTTTGAAATGGGGAAACGTCTTTTATTGATATAGAGTCTTAGGGGCACAAAAGTTTACCATGTTTTTGAGTTTTTCAAGGCATAACCAAGCTCTCGTCTTTGTTGAATTCACCTCCACCAATCGCGTATAGTCTCCATTTTTAGTGACTAGAAACTGTGTCATTCCTCCCTCTCCGGCGTTTTTGCACATATCTGCACATAAGACACAAAGAAAAATGCATGAGGTCTGAACAATGGTTAAGTTTCAAGTGGGGTACCAACTAAAGATGAGATGGCCATTCAGGTACGACAAAGAGTGGTAAAAGGTTAAAGGACGTCATGATGTATGATTCGTTATCTTTGCCTAAACCTATGATGAGAAAATTAAATTAAGTTCATTTCCAAGTATAATAGAGCTAGTATATTACATCCTAAAGAATCTCTACGGTGTAAATTCTTCAGGGGATTTTGCATTAATAGAAAATTTAACTACCGCCTAGTCTAGAACCAAATTACGAAAGAGCATGTTACTAGGGAATAGCATAGAAGCACACGGGTCAGTTATCGTCATGGATTTCTTTCATCACTCCCTCAAAACGTATTCCTACTTTTATTTGATAAAAACTTGAAAAAAAAATTAAAGAAAACATGAAAAATGCAAAATGCAAAGCCTCATGAAAGAAAAGGTGATTAGTAAGGGATGAAATCCTCGCCCAGACTTAAATCACATTGTCCCCATTGTGAAATAAATGGAGCAAAGATGAGAATTAGATGTATGTAATAATTGAAAAAGGTTCGGGAAAAAAGAAAACTTACCTGGAGGTATTGGGAATGGATAGGAGTCGATCGGGGATCAAAGCAAATTGATAAAAAAAAATGGCAGAGGGTTGGTCGCGGGTCGTATGGTTACACCCGCGGTCACATGGAGCTTCGTCGTGGCTTGGATGTTGAAGATTGTGGCAGATGGGGAGCTGGCTGTGACTCGGGGCTTTGCACCCGCGATAGGGCCTCTTTTGCGATCAAGTCCTTCATCGTTGTTCGTGCTGGACCGAGCAGCACCAAATCGTGCTTCCATCTTTTTCTCTTTTTGGTTTTTTATTTTTTTTGGTTTTTGGGTTTTTTTGGTTTTTTAGAAAGATGAAACTAAGAAAAAGAAAGCGTTAATAGAAAAAGAAAGAAAACCTAAAAAGAAAAACGTACCTAAAATGGGTTGCCTACCATTGAGCGCTTTTGTTTAAAGTCGTTTAGCTCGACATTGGTAACGAGATGAACTTAGTTGTAGAAAAACATTGTCTTTCGACAAGTCTTCTTTGATCTCCTTTCGGTTTCCTCGTCATGTGACTCATCGCTCCATAGTGAGTCGTTATTGGGGTCGGGATCCTTTGGTTTCTTGAACATGAGCGGAACAGCATCGAAGAAAACGCCTTTGTCGACGTTAGCAAAGGAAACACGTTGATTTGGCCAATCCATAATGGCTCCGGCGGTTTACAAGAAAAGCCATCTTAGGATTAACTTTCGTCGCTTTGACAATGTAGAAGTCGACTGGGGCTATACAATCTCCGATCCTTATGGGCATGTCATATGCGATCCTCTTTGGCGTAGCACAAGATTCATCAGCCATGTTGATTTTTGTTCGGGTACAGTGCACGTGCTTGATACCGAGGCGTTTGGCGGTTGATTTTGACATGAGATGTATGAGTAGTTATCTAGTTAGGTTTTAGAGATTCAAAAAGATTTCATGAATTGTTAGTTTGAAGATTATTGATCCATGAATATGTATTGTTCTTTATCTTGATTTGTTCGAATTGATGATTGCTTGACTATACATCTTGTGATCTGAACTTAGGTAGATTTACTTTCCGAATTTCTGATAAAGCTTCTCAACTAATGTAGATAAGCTAGGCTATAATTTGCGGAAGCTGAGTTCTAAAAGTCTAGTGAATATATCGAACTTGGTCGAATAAAGCATGTTTGATTTCTGCTAATAACAAACGAGAGTTTAGTTTATTAGGTTGTTAAACATAGTAGCTTAGCAGCACGAGAGTGGGTTAACTATATTTCTGTGTTTCGAGTTCAAGGTGGTCTGTTTATTAAATCTCTTATATTAATTTTATTTCTATGATTTATAATTTTCTACGGTCACCCCTAATACCTAACGTTTTCTCTCATTGATTTAAGCTTGATATTTTTTTCGTTTTAGTTTATTTCCAAACTGAATTTTGTCCATATTCTAACCACAAAACAAAGCATTCATAATTCGAATCTCACAAACTTGTAGGGTAGCTTCTTGGCCTTCAGTTGATCAGCTCTAAAGTACTACACTGCATATTGTTGTATACTTTCAGTATTTCTAGGGTTAAAACCTCATCACACCAGTAATCCATCGATAAAACAAATAAAAATTGGATTAGTCGAATAAAATGGAACATCTAGAACTGTCCAACCCAAAATCGAACACACTATTCTCTCTGATTTTCTTGATGATGATTGAGTTGGGAACAAATACGACTAACAAACCTACATTGTTTATCTTGGTTGATACCGGTTTTCTTCAAAACCCCGTTGTTCCAAGGTCTTCCATAGAAGCAGGATATCGATCATTAGTCAATACTGTCTCAAAACTTGGTTGGCTCATGATGTGGATATCAACCATGACCAGACCGAACCAGACCAAGGAGCTAATGAGATGAAGGAGAAAAAGCAGGCCAAGGACCAATCCACTCGAACCAGCACTGTGAGCTTGGAGTTTCATTTGGTCGATTTATGCAGCTGAAAAATCGTGGTCCTACTTTCAAGAGGCGTCCTCCAAGGTTCTAGAAGATCAATCTCGACCAGACCATGTTTTTTTTTGTCGTAGACATTAAAATGTCAAACGGCTAGTTCTTCATTTAGTCGCATGATTTATTTCCTCCTTTTGTTTTTGTGACCGTTGTGCGCAAGCTCTTGATAAGCTATGCTTTGCTCTTTGTATTATACACGCTTTCTCATATCAATAAAATTTTCAGTTTAGTTTCAAGTCTTGCCTTGAACTTGGTTATTTGTTTTGTCGATTTCTCTAAAGTATTGTGTTTGGATTTCCCTCTTACTTAAGGATCAATCGAGTCTTGTCTTTCTAGTGTGTGGATTGTAGGACCAAAAATTCGCACAATATACAGGATTTGATTTAATCACGAATACATAAATAAACGTTAAGGAAACAGGAGATTAATAAAACGATAAAACATAAATAAATCAATGGAGGCGAGATTAATCGCTTTCCTTAACTCAAATAATCTCTCGTAGTGTGACGGTTTATAATAGATCCATGAGTCCTAGGATACAACCAAAGGAATATGTTTTCGCAAACACTCGATAACTGATATGTGCATATTCTACATGTATTTAGAATGCATTTCATATAGATTTAAGATCATTTACTTGGATCTTCATGGGATATCATACTTGTTTTGTCTCATTTAGAGTTTTAGGGTTCTCATACTAGGTCCTAGAGTGTCTTGCATGTTTTGGAGTCCTTTTAGGTACTTTGGAGGCATTTGACGGAGTTGGCTTAAGACCATTCGTTCGGGAGCAAGAGAAGCGGCTAAAGACGTTTGGGAACTTTTTCAGCATTCACATCGATCATGCACCCATTCACATCGATGCTCAGCTTCAGGGGAATTCACATCGACCAAAATCTCCCCCACAAATCGATGTAGGTGCCAGATGCAACTCTTGGGCCTTAGCATCGATCAAGACCCCATTCACATCGACCAAACACATCGATGCTCAACTTCAGGGGAGTTCACATCGACCCAGATTTCCCCCACAAATCGATGTAGATGCCAGATGCAAAATCATACACCCATTCACATCGATGCAACACATCGATGCTCAGCTTCAGGGGAATTCACATCGACCCAGAACCTCCCACAAATAGATGTAGAAGCCAGATGCAACTCCAGGGCCTTAGCATCGACCAGACACATCGATTTGTGACATTGATGTCAATCCTGTTGCCCACTTTTCCTATAAATACTCATCTAAACCTAATTTTTAATGTATGTTTTTTCTTATGCTCAAAAGCCTTACCTTTGAGAGAGTTTGAGATTTGTAAGAAAGATCCTTTTGATTATTGCAATTTAGTATTTATTTCCATCAATCTCTTCCATCTATCTTCTTTATATCTTGATTAATCAAACATCTAACCATGAAATCATCCTCTATCATAATCGATTTTGAGGTGTTCTTGATGGATCTTGAGTAGTCTTTTTAGGATCTTGAGATGAGGTAGATTAGGGTGATATAGGATTTGATTAGTGGTGTTTAGGGTTAGATAACCTTATATTACTTCTTGTCTAGAGTCCCCAATGCTAGATCTAGCTTGAAAGAGTAGATCTAGATCATAAGGCATTTCATGAACACCAAGTGCTTGATGAAATGCCAAGATGAACTAGACAAGAGATTTATGTTCATAACCTAAGATATTAGTTGTTTAGGGCATATCTTTGGTTGATCTTGTGATGATTCTTAATGCTTGTTAGTTTTTAATCCACAAATGACAATTTGCTAATGGACTTGATAATTAACATAGTGATTAGTTTCTTGAAAAAGAACTAATCAAGATTAGAGATCTATTGCCTAGGAATTAGCTTCTTTAAGTGAATGAACACCACTAATTAGATTTTGATCACCTTATATCAATAACCTTATCTCTAGTTCCGCTTTTGTTATTTGAATTACAACTCGTTTAGTATTGCTTTTGTTTGTTTGAATTTGGATACTTAATCATAAACTATCTTGTTTAGCTTAAATTACTTATGAACCTTGCATTCTTAGTGGTTAGGATAAATCCCTTTATGGATTGATAACCTTCATACTACACGTATTGGAGTTATTGATACCTCCTAGAGACTAAAAAGTCTTGTATCAATTCCAACCTCAAGGCCAAGCTTCTAATACCAACCAACAAGCCTTTGTCCCAAGGAACCAATTCCAAGGGAACCAAGGTGGATTTCAACCCAAAGCTCCACCCGGTTTTCAAGCAACTACGTCTAAACCGCAAGAGCTTGATTTGAACTCCATGCTCCAACAACTACTCAAGGGACAAGCGGAGATCCATACGAAGGTGGATTTCTCTTACAATGACCTCAACACAAAGATTGAGGCTTTGAACTCCAAGGTAAAACACATGGAGAACAAAGGTGTTGCTTATTCTTCACGACCACAAGGTCAACTAGTGGGCAAATCCGAAGCTAATCCTAAGGACTATGTCAACGCCATAACCTTGCGAAGTGGCACGGTCTTGCCTACAAGATAAGCTCCTTCTCCTCTCAATGCGGACATTGAGAAACAAAGTGGGGGGTGGAACTTCAAGAAGATGACAATTTGGTTGAAGATGAGGTAGTGTGAGAGCAAGATAAGGTTGAAGAAGTTGAGAAGATCAAGCCTAGGGTTGTTGTTGCTCAAGAGAAGCCAAAGAAGAATGTGTTCGTCCCTAAGCCATACGTTCCTAAGTTACCTTTTCCCGGTCGTTTCAAGAAGCAACTCATGGACAAGTACAAAGCTATCTTTGATTGGCAAATGGAGAAGGTGGAACTCACAATGCCTTTGGTGTATACTTTCTTACTTGTCCCTCAATATGCCAAATTTTTGAAAGATGCCGTGAATGAGAGAGCTAAGAAAATGGAGTCCATGGTCATTCTAACTCATGAGTGTAGTGCCATCATACAAAAGAAGATGGTACCAAAGAAGCTAGGAGATCCGGGATATTTACCCTACATTGTGCTCTTGGTCCTTTAGCTTTCAATCATTGTTTGTGTGATCTAGGAGAAAGTGTAAGCCTCATGCCATTTTCGGTAGCCAAGAGACTAGGCTTTATACGCTATAAGGCATGCAACATCTCCCTAATATTGGCGGATAGGAGCGTGAGGGTCCCTATTGGTTTACTTGAGGATCTTCCTATTGTGGTGAAGGATTTCATCGTCCCCACGGACTTTGTGGTTCTTGATGGATGAGGAACCAAAATACCCTCTTATCTTTGGTAGACCATTCCTAGCAACCGCGGGAGCTATAATCGATGTGAGGAAAGGCAAGATAGATCTCCATTTGGGTAAAGGAGAAGTGCTTGAGTTTGATATCAACAAAGTGATGAAGAAGCCCACTATAAACGGTCAATGTTTCTACATAGAGACCATGTATGAGCTAGCCGATGAATTACTTGAAGAAATGAGAGTAGAAAAAGGTTTAGAAGTGGTTTTGACCAAGGAGCATGGCGATCATGGGTTTTTGAGCAAGGAAAGTCAAGGTTATGAGCTTCGCATGGATTCTCACAAACCGGTCAACAAGGACACCACGTTTGTTGAGTTGTGCATTCGCGGTACCAAGGGTCAAGATGGTTTAAGGGTTAGCACGATTCAAGAAGGGTTCGTTCTAGTCGTCGAAGAGACTAGCAAGGGTAAGATTAATTTTGAAAATGACGATTGGAGCGAGCTCAAGACCCCAAAGGTGGACCTAAAGCAACTTCCCGCGGGACTAAGGTATGCGTTCTTAGGTCCCAACGAGTCTTACCCGATTATCATGAATGAGAGTCTAGATGAGATCGAGCTACCCTCCCTTCTTGTAGAACTTAGGAAATATAGGAGAGCAATTGGCTATTCTTTGGATGATATCAAGGGTATTTCCCCTAGTTTGTGCACGCCTAGAATCCACTTAGAGGATGATGCAAGGACCTCTATTGAACATCAAAGAAGGTTGAACCCTAATTTGAAAGATGTTGTGAAGAGAGAGATTCTTAAACTCTTAGACGCGGGCATTATCTACCCAATATCGGATAGTACTTGGGTCTCACCGGTACATTGTGTGCCCAAGAAAGGGGCGATAGCGGTTGTTAAAAATGATAAGGATGAAATGATACCTACTAGGACGATAACCGGGCATAGAATGTGCATTGACTATAGGAAGTTAAATTCATCCACTCGTAAGGATCACTTCCCGTTACCTTTTATAGATCAAATGCTGGAACATCTAGCTAATCACCATTTTTATTGTTTCCTAGACGGTTATTTGGGTTTTTTTCAAAGAGAAAACAACTTTCACATGCCCTTACGGTACCTTCGCATATCGAAGGATGTCGTTCGGGTTGTGTAATGCGCCTGCAACATTCCAACGTTGCATGATGTCCATTTTTTCCGATCTTATTGAGGACATGGTAGAAGTCTTTATGGACGACTTCTCCGTGTATGGCTCTTCTTTTGGTGTTTGCTTGTCTAATCTTTGTAGGGTCTTGCAACGATGCGAAGAAGCAAACTTGGTGCTTAATTGGGAGAAGTGCCATTTCATGGTACGTGAAGGCATCGTGCTCGGGCATAAGATCTCCGAGAAAGGGATCGAGGTAGACAAAGCCAAGATAGAGGTGATACAAGAAGAAGAAGTTTTTCCACGATGTAACAAGATATTATTGGGATGAGCCGTTCTTGTATAAGCTTTGCTCGGATAGCTTGTATAGAAGGTGCATAGCGGAGGAAGAGATCCAAGGGATTCTATTTCTTGGATCAAGCTACGGAGGTCATCACGCTTCTTTCAAAACGGCGACAAAGGTTCTTCAATCCGGGTTTAAGTACCCAACTCTTTTCAAAGATGCACACACCTATGTCTCCTCATGTAATGCTTGCCAAAGGAAAAGGAACATTGGGAGGAGAGACGAAATACCCCAAAACCCGATCCTTGTGGTAGAGATGTTTGATGTATGGGGAATCGACTTCATGGGTCCTTTCCCATCTTCATATGGAAATTCATACATCTTGGTTGCGGTAGACTACGTATCAAAATGGGTGGAAGCTATCGCAAGTCCCACAAACGACGCAAAGGTTGTGCTCAAAATGTTTAAGTCAATCATTTTTCCAAGGTTCGGGGTTCCAAGAGTGGTCATTAGTGATGGTGGATCGCACTTCGTGAACAAAGTCTTCGAGAGCCTACTTAAGAAGAATGGGTTGAAACACAAGGTTGCAACGCCCTATCATCCTCAAACAACCAGGCAAGTAGAAGTCTCCAACCGCCAAATCAAAGCGATCCTTGAGAAGACGGTCGGTAGCTCGAGGAAGGATTGGGCAAACAAACTCGATTATGCCTTATGGGCATATAGGACCGCTTTCAAGACACCCATAGGAACCACGCCGTTCAACATGCTCTATGGGAAGTCATGTCACCTTCCAGTGGAATTGGAATACAAAGCTCTTTGGGCGGTAAAGCTTCTAAATTTTGACATCAAGACCGCTCAATAGAAACGGTTGATTCAACTTCAAGAGTTAGAGGAGACTAGACTCGATGCCTATGAGAGCTCAAGAATCTACAAGGAGAGAACCAAAGCATTCCATGACAATAGGATTGTGCACAAGGACTTCAAGATTGGGGACCTAGTGTTGGTGTTCAATTCCCGGTTGAAGCTCTCTCCCGGGAAACTCAAGTCAAGGTGGTCGGGTCCGTTTGAGGTTAAAGAAGTAAGGCTTTATGGAGCCGTGGTACTTGTTAACAAGGAGGGCCAAGATTTCATTGCCAATGGCCAAAGGCTAAAACTCTACCGAGCAAACAAGATCATCGAAGAGGGAGGCTCGATCCCTCTAGATCACGTCCCTCTAGCTTGAGGAAGGTAACAAACGTCGAACTTAGTTACGTTAAACAAAGTGCTCTTAGGAGACACCCCAAGCTTATCATTGTACATATTTCTTTTTCTTTACGCATTTTCGATCTTTGTTAGTTCTTTTTGATCTTTTTGTTAAGTGTTCTTAGGGAGCTTGATTTCTAGGGAAAGCGCCATGAGATCTCCTTCACCTTGCTCAAGCAACCCGTTACTTTCTATGGGGACTTCTTCCCCATCCCAAAGCTTCTAAGGTAACTCCAAAAACTTTGTACATAACATCTAGAATCATATCTTCTTTCCTTCTTTCATGCACTCTTAAGCTTCTCTTACACAAGCGACTGTGTAATTTAAGTTTGGGGGAGGGTTTGTGTGTTATCTAACATCGTTTTTGATGTTCTTATTTTGCCTTTTTGCATCTTGAGTCTCATGCATATCATGCATTTTCAATAAATTTGAAAATTTTAGTACATTTAGGATTGCATATTCACTTGTAGGTGGTGTCTAGTTTACATTTTAGCTTGCATTTGCATAAGCATGGAGTAATGACAACCTTGAAAGTAGCTTAATTAGCAATTGATTCAACGCCCAAGTTATTAGTTGTATGATGCATTGAAGTTGAATCAGAAATCAAGGACAAACCATTTGTTAGAGCGCATGCATCATTGCCTTTCTTTGATTGAAGCAAGCTTGAATTGAATCTAGCCTCATCTAAAGTGATAACCATAATTTGACATGTAATTATTGTGCTTATGCAAACTTAAATGAACTCGTAGATCACATATACATATTTGGACATTCTTATTCCTTTTACCACTCTTGCTTGTCCAAATAGCCAAATCCCATCTTTGGATTGGTTTCCCTACCATGCCAATTACCTCCTTTCTAGCCCATAATCCTTCGTGTGTGTCTTGTGAGGCCTTATTTGGAGTGAACTTGACAAAAAGTGTTAGGTTTAGGGAGACAAGGAAGCACTCTTATGTAGACTTAGCTCCATCATCAAGGGGTTAATCTAGGAATAGGTTAGTTAGGATGGCGGTTCTTGATTCAAGTTTGGGGCAAACGGTTTTAGATTAGGTAAACGGTATGATTGGAATGGATTGTCGAATGGAAAGAATGACAAGGAGTATGAAAAGGAGATCAAGTTTGTAGAATGGTTTGTGCAAAGATCATAAGTCTAGCTCTAAGATTAAGATGGCCTCAAAAGATACAAAGAAAAAGAAGAAGGCCAAAAAGGCCAAAGCATCAAAAGAATGAGAAGAGGCGGGAACCAAAAAAAGAAGAAAAGAAGAGCTATATAACAACAAAGAAGCACCAAACCATGAAGAACAAGGAAGAAGAAGTGATCTCCAATTGAGAAGAAGGTAAAGTGAAGAGACAAGAAGGACGTGCGGGTTCAAAATGGCAAAATGCCTCATGATAGAAGGGTAGTTTAAGTTATGGGCTTAACGGGCTAGGAGTTTTAGGTTAGAGACACTCTAGGCATTCGGGTAGACGAGAGTTTTTCCTTGTATGCATAAGTTGCCTTTTACCTTTGGCATTTTGTCAAAGTTTGCTCGTTCACTGAGAGATCCTTGTATTTGATTGCCCTTACATATTGATGAGATCACTTTCATCTCATAACTGGTCCTTTAGCCAAGCGGTTTCATTTGATTTTGCATAAGCACCATTCACGGATAAAACCATTAATTAATGTTAAGAGGCTAGAGAATAGAATGGTTTGTCTAGGTTGATGTTTGGCTTGTTGCATGTTGTGAAGGAAATGGCTAACACCTTTTGAGTAGACAACTTTGGTGCATCCTAGAGCTAGTAACTTGGACGTTGAGTGCGATTGTTTCTTATGCTTCTTATAGGTTCGAGCTCCACTTGCATTGCATTGCATCTCTCATTCTTGATCTTGTTTGCTTGAAGACAAGCAAAAGTTTTAGTTTGGGGAAATTGATATGTACATATTCTACATGTATTTAGAATGCATTTCATATAGATTTAAGATCATTTACTTGGATCTTCATGGCATATCATACTTGTTTTGTCTCATTTAGAGTTTTAGTGTTCTCATACTAGGTCCTAGAGTGTCTTGCATGTTTTGGAGTCCTTTTTAGGTACTTTGGAGGCATTTGACGGAGTTGGCTTAAGACCATTCGGTTCGGGAGCAAGAGAAGCGGTTAAAGACGTTTGGGAGCTTTTTCAGCATTCACATCGATCATGCACCTATTCAAATCGATGCAACACATCGATGCTCAACTTCAGGGGTATTCACATCGACCAAAATCTCCCCCACAAATCGATGTAGGTGCCAGATGCAACTCCAGGGCCTTAGCATCGATCAAGACCCCATTCACATCGACCAAACACATCGATGCTCAGCTTCAGGGGAGTTCACATCGACCCAGATTTCCCCCACAAATTGATGTAGATGCCATATGCAACTCCATGGCCTTAGCATCGATCATGCACCCATTCACATCGATGCAACACATCGATGCTCAGCTTCAGGGAAATTACATCGACCCAGAACCTCCCACAAATCGATGTAGAAGCCAGATGCAACTCCAGGGCCTTAGCATCGACCATACACATCGATTTGTGACATTGATGTCAATCATGTTGCCCACTTTTCCTATAAATACTCATCTAAACCTAATTTTTAATGTATGTGATACAAGAATTTTTAGTCTCTAGGAGGTATCAATATCCCCAATACGATGTAGTAAAGAGGTTATCAATCCATAATTGGGATTATCCTAATCACTAAGAATGCAAGATTCATGAGTAATTTAAGCTAAACAAGTGTGTTGTTGTTAAGTAACCAATTTAAAACTAAACAAAAGTACTAAGCAAGATTGTAAATCAATAAGCAAAAGCGAATCTAGAGATAGGGTTATTGATATGAGAAGTCCCTAGTTCAATTTATGATGTTCATTTACTCAAACAAGCTAATCCCTAGGCCTAAGATCCTAAACTTGACTAATTCTCTTTCAAGCAATTAATCACTATGCTAATCACCTAACCCATTAGCAAATCATCATTTGTGGATCATTGATTAGCAAGCATTAAGTTTAAATCAACAAGATCAACCAAAAATACACCCTAGACAACTATTGTCATAGGCTAGGAATGTAAATCTCTTGTTTAATTCATCAAGGCATTTCATCAAACACTTGGTGTGCATGAAATGCCTTATGATCTAAACCTACTCTTTCAAGCTAGATTTAGCCTTAAGAACATTAAACAAGATGGGATATAGGAAGATCTAACCCTAAACACCATGAATCAAGCCTAGGAGCATCTTAATATACTCCATCTCTAAACCCTAAAAGACTACTCAAGATCCATGAAAAGCCCCTCAAAATCGATGGAGATAGAGGTTGAATCCATGGATGAAAGTTGAATAATCGAGATGAAAAGAAGATAGATGGAAGGGATTGATGAGAATAAATACCAAATTGCAATAAAACAAAAGATCCTCCTTACAAATCTCAAACTTTCTCAAAGGTTAAAGTTTTGATCATAAGAAAAAGCATACCTAAAAATTAGGTTTAGATGAGTATTTATAAGAAAAAAATTGGACAACAGGATTAACATCAATGTGTGACATCGATGTGTGGCAGTCTTCTGGTCGATGTGAATCTTGCTGGAGCTGGGCATCGATGTGTGACATCGATGTGGATGGTGTCTTGGGCGAGGTTAAGCTCCCTGGTGTAGCATCAATGTGTTGCACCGATGTGTGACTGCTTTCTGGTCGACGTGAGTCCTGCTGAAGCTGGGCATCGATGTGTGACATCGATGTGGATGGTGTCTTGGGCGAGGTTAAGCTCCCTGGTGTAGCATCAATGTGTTGCACCGATGTGTGATTGCTTTCTGATCGATGTGAGAGCTGACAAACTCCCAAAAACGTCTTTAACCGCTTCGATTGCTTCCGAACCCAATGCTCTTAAGCCAACTCCATCAAACTTCCTCCAAGGTACCTAAAAAGGATTCCAAAATATGCAAGACACTATAGGACCTAGTATGAGAACCCTAAGACTCTAAACGAGACAAGAACAAGTATGATATGCTATGAAGATCTAAGTAAATGATCTAAAATCTATATGAAATGCATGCTAAATACATGTAAAATATGCACATATCAGTATGCTTTTTCTTATGCTCAAAACCCTTACCTTTGAGAAAGTTTGAGATTTGTAAGAAGGATCCTTTTGATTATTGCAATTTAGTATTTATTTCCATCAATCTCTTCCATCTATCTTCTTTATATCTTGATTAATCAAACATCTATTCATGGAATCATCCTCTATCATAATCGATTTTGAGGTGTTCTTGATGGATTTTGAGTAATCTTTTTAGGATCTTGAGATGAGGTAGATTAGGGTGATCTAGGGTTTGATTAGTGGTGTTTAGGGTTAGATAACCTTATATTCCTTCTTGTCTAGAGTCCCCAATGCTAGATCTAGCTTGAAAGAGTAGATCTAGATCATAAGGCATTTCATGAACACCAAGTGTTTGATGAAATGCCAAGATGAACTAGACAAGAGATTTATGTTCCTAACCTAAGATATTAGTTGTTTAGGAATCTCGGCTTTCGCACAATAGTATTTCACCCTTTGTCCATTGACAGTGAACTCTTCGCCTGTACGATTGATCAGCACTACAACACCATGTGGTCTGACCTCCTTGATTGTGAAGGGACCTGACCAACGAGAACGCAGTTTACCAGGAAACAATTGCAAACGAGAGTTATACAGAAGTACCTGGTCGTTTGGTTCGAAGTGTCTGGAGATGATCTTCTTATCATGATAAGCCTTGGTTCTCTCCTTGTACAGCTTCGAGTTCTCATAAGCGTGGTGCCTAATCTCATCCAGCTCGTTCAGCTGAATCAATCTCCTCTCAGCAGCAGGTTTGATGTCGAAGTTCAGCAACTTGGTCGCCCATGCAGCCTTGTGCTCAATCTCCACTGGAAGGTGACATGCTTTCCCATACAGCAAGTGGAATGGTGTAGTACCCAGCGGTGTCTTGAAAGCAGTCATGTATGCCCATAGCGCATCATCTAACTTTGTAGACCAATCCTTCATAGAAGCATTCATTGTCTTCTCCAGAATCTCCTTGATCTGCCTGTTGGAGACCTCGACTTGCCCACTCGTCTGAGGGTGATATGGAGTAGCTACACGATGGTTCACACCATACTTCTTCAGCAACCTCTCGAAAATTTTGTTGATAAAGTGAGAGCCACCATCACTTATCACAATTCGAGGTACTCCAAAGCGAGGAAAAATGATGGTCTTAGACAGCTTAAGAACCACCGCAGAGTCATTTCTCTCACTAGCTAACGCTTCCACCCATTTGGACACATAGTCCACAGCAACCAGGATGTATCTTTTCTTGTGTGACGAAGGAAAGGGACCCATAAAGTCGATGCCCCAGCAATCGAAAACTTCAACCTCAAGGATGAAATTTTGTGGCATCTCATGTCTCTTACTGATCTTCCCTCTCCTCTGACAAGCATCACACTGTGAAACGAAGGCGTGAGCATCCTTAAACATTGTAGGCCACCAGAAGCCTGCTTGAAGAGCCTTGGACACTGTCTTGAAAGTGGCAAAATGACCAGCATAGTCGGATCCATGGCAATGAAACAAGATACCAGGAACTTCTGATTCAGCAATGCATCTACTGTAGATGCCATCAGAACAATGCTTGTACAGATAAGGTTCATCTCAAAAAAATCTCCTTATGTCACGCATGAACTTCTTCTTGTTATACTTCTTGAGGTGTTTTGGCTATGCATCTGCAGCGAGGTAGTTGGCAATATCAGCGTACCATGGATCACCAGAATCAGTTGCAGCGACGAGTTGATCTTCATAAGCTATACAACAATCAACGAGCAAAATAGGCTCGCAATCGCCAGGGTATCGATCGATACCAGCAGTGTATCGATCGATAGCGGAACCTGCAACTCGTGAAAGTTGTTGATTCTCTGCAAGGTTCGTTTGAAACCCAGTCTCAACGAAGTAAATGGCTTCCTCAGGTAGTTTATCATCAATAGGGACGTCTGCATCGATCTGCATCCGTGAGAGATGGTCAGCGACCCCGTTCTCTATGCCTCTCTTGTCCTTAACCTCGATGTCAAATCCTTGTAGCAAAAGAACCCAACGACAAAGACGAGGCTTGAGATCCTTGTTGTTCATCAGATACTTGAGAGCAGCATGATCAGTATGAACGACCCCCTTGCTCCCAATCAGGTAGGATCGAAATTTCTCAAAGGAGAAGACAACTACGAGTAATTCCTTCTTTGTGGTACTGTAATTCCTTTGAGCATCATCCAATGTCATGCTGGCATAGTAGATGACGTGCAGCTTCTTATCCTTTCTCTGACCCAGAACTGACCCAACAGCAAAGTCGCTAGCATCGCACATTATCTCAAAAGGTAGAGTCCAATCAGGAGGTTGCACGATAGGAGCACTCACCAAAGCCTTTTTGATCTCCTCAAAGGCTGCAAGACAATCAGGTGTGAAATCAAATTTGATCTCCTTGCATAACAGAGCGGTGAGTGGGTGAGCTAGCTTGGAGAAATCTTTGACGAACTGTCTGTAGAACCCATCATGACCAAGGAAACTCCGAATATCCTTCACAGAAGTCGGTGGTTGGAGACTTGTCATGACCTGAATCTTGGCTTTGTCAACTTCGATCCCAGCTTCAGAGACCATGTGCCCAAGTACGATGCCATCTTGAACCATAAAATGACACTTTTCCCAATTAAGGACCAAGTGTTTCTCTTCACACCTATGGAGCACTTTGCACAGATTATCCAAACAGTCTTTGAACGATGGTCCGTAAACTGAGAAATCGTCCATGAATACCTCCATAAAATCTTCAATCATGTCTGTAAAGATAGACATCATGCACCTCTAAAAAGTGGCTGGAGCGTTACACAACCCAAATGGCATTCTCCTGTATGCGAATGTGCCATAGGGACAGATGAAAATGGTCTTTCCTTGGTCAACTGGATGGATAGAGATCTGGAAGAAACATGAATATCCATCAAGGAAGCAGTAGTAGGGATGACTAGCCAACCTCTCCAACATCTGGTCAATGAATGGCAATGGGAAGTGATCTTTCCGTGTAGCTGCATTCAACTTCCTGTAGTCAATGCACATATGATGTCCAGTGATAGTCCTGGTAGGAATCATCTCATCCTTCTCATTCTTCACCACGGTTATCCCTCCTTTCTTAGGAACAACGTGCACTGGACTGACCCAAGAGCTATCTGAGATGGCATAGATAACTCCTGCATCTAAGAGTTTCATGACCTCTTTCTTAACCACTTCCTTCATGTTCGTATTCAGCCTCCTCTGATGCTCAATTGAAGCTTTTGACTCGTCCTCAAGATGAATCCTATGCATGCACATGTCCGGTGAGATACCTGAACTATCATCAAGAGAATAGCCAAGAGCTTTGCGATACTTGCGCAGCCTCAGATTCGCATGAAGTGGTTTGAGTTCCACCTTAGGAGCTTTCTCCTCGCTCCAATATCCAAACCCAGCAGCTTGCTTAGTATTTTCGGCCAAACCTCTTTCTGGTCGCAGGGTATCGATCGATACTAGACGAGTATCGATCGATACTGGCAGTGCTGTATCGAGCATCTTCCCGTATTCAGCAGCAACATCATTCGCATTGACTTATGACTCAGCTGAACAGACCAATGCCCTCTCCAATGGGTCTTCAGGATGCATCTCCAGGAAATACTCCTCAGCAATGTCACAGAAGGTATCAACGAAGAAAGTCTGTCCATCGATGGTTGGTCTCTTCATCATCTTCTCCATGTTAAAAGTCATGACAAACTCACCAATGTTAAGAGCTATCTTCTCATTCCTGCAATCAATCAGAGCACCAACTGTTGCTAGGAATGGCCTTCCCAAGATGAGAGGATCTCTGGGTTCCGAATCATACTCCAAGACAATGAAATCAGTTGGAATTAAACAGTTTCCAATCTTAATCGGAACATCCTCGAGCAGACATTCTAGGAGTCTAACTGAACGATCAGCAAGTATCAGTGAGATCCTTGTAGAAGTGAAGTCGGTTATTCCCATTCTCTTGGCAACATATTATGGCATGAGGTTGACACTTGAGCTAAGGTCACAAAGAGAATGCTCAAATCTGTCTGTAAAGATTGTGCAATCCAATACAAAACTCACTGGATCTGGTAACTTCATCGGGATCCTGTTGGTTAGGGTTGCACTGCACTCATGAGTGATCATCAGACAACCGTCTTCAAGATTCATATTGCTGGACACCATCTTCTTGACATATCTCCTGAAAGCAGGAGAGGTTTTGATACCATCGATGAAGGGAAGTTCGACAACCAGCTTGTCCAAAATTTCCTTGCATCTAATGTCCTCTATCTCCTTCTTAGTATTCCCAATAGCTCTGGGATATGGTATCCTTGGTATGTAGACTCTCTCTGCAACCGCTTTAGGTTTCTCCTCCATAACCTTAGGTGCAGTATCGATTGCAGGCTCAGTATCGATCGATACAAGGGGGGTATCGATCGATACACGGGATTTTGAGTTTTCCCGTGTAAGAATTCTGACCGGTGTCGATCGATGCAGGTGAGTGTCGATCGATGCCTTGGCGATTTCAGAGTCCTCATCGTCAGATATGTCGAAATTTTCAGCAGTTCGATCCATTCTTGCTCCTGAAGTGACCTCTTTACCACTTCTCAAGGTAATGGCATTGATGTGTGCTCTTGGGTTCTCTCCTTTTCCTGGGAGAAAACCTTCTTGTCTTCTTGAACCCTCTGAAGTTTGAGCTACCTGAGTTTCCAGCTTCTTCTGATGAATACCAAGAGCATCAATTCTTCCACTCAGATCTTTGTACATGGCGTCCATCTTACCATTGAAGGTCACTGTGATCTGCTGCTGTCCTTCAACAAGCGTTTCAAGCATGGCCTCAATCTTGCTCTCTGTTGTTTCAGCAGTCACAGGCTCGTAAGAAGAGTTTACGTAGTTCCTGGTGTAACCGCTGTTTTGGGTAGGCTTCTAATTGAATCCTCCTTGCTGGAAGTTATTGTTGAAGCTTCGATTGTTGTTGAATTGGTTCCTCTGTCTCTGAAAACCAGAACCACCAATGTAGTTGACATCTTCTGCTTCACCCTCGTCAAACACCTCAACATCTTCAGCAATGTGAACGGCCTTTGTTGTCTTTCCCAGCAGAAGACTGTGCATAGAATCCAGTTGTGCCTTAACTTCAGCGATCTGCGACCCATCCATGTTACCAGCCAGCTTCTTGCGCTCGAAGTTTGCGTTCTTGGTGCTACTGCTAGATGCAAAGTTTTCAATCAACACATAAGCGTCCTCAGGATACCTGGTGTTGAAATTACCATTGCTCGAAGCGTCCAAACCCATCTGATATCTCCAATCTATCCCTCTGAAGAAAATACCCAGCAGCTGCACATCAGAGTATCCGTGATGTGGACAATCTCTCTGATACGATCTGAATCTCGTCCAAACAGCCTTGAACGCTTCAGTAGGTCCTTGAGAAAATTGGGAGATTTTATTCCTCATATCGTGCATCATCGTAGAAGTTAATCAGGAAAGCCTTCTTAGTCGCCTCCCAACTAGTCAGTGATCCAGGAGGTAGCTGCCTCAGCCAGTAAGTCGCCTCTCCACCTAGAGAGTTGGGGAAGAGCTTGCAAAAGAGATAGTCGTAGGACACTCCATTGTTCTTGATGCTAGTGACCAAGTCCTCGAACTTCTCCACATGATCCATCGGATGTTCATGAGGAAGACCATGAAAGAGATGATGTCCCACAAGAGTGTAATATGCAGGTTTTAGCTCAAATTCATTCATCTCAAACGCAGGAGGACGAATTGCTGATCGATTGGCGAAAAACTGGTCAAGCATGTTGTACTCACCAATCGTTCTTCCACGATTAACCACATCGTTCCTCGCGTTCTCAGCGACATTCGCAGCGACAACATGAGCAGGTGGTATGACGATCCCCTCTCCATCCAGACGTTGTCCTTGCTCATTGCACAACCGACCCTCTTGGTCTCTGTAAGCACCAGCTGCATCACGAACCAACTCCACTTGATTGTTGTTCATCTTAGCTGATTTCTTTGCTTTTTTGTTTGTGTGTTCCACTTGTGCTAGCTGTTCCAGTGATATATCAACTAGTGGGGCGTTCTTTTTGCTTATGGTTTCACGATTAGGCATGCACCTGAAATCAAAAGTCAAGAACGTAAGTAACTGAAATTTACGACGAGTATCGACCGATACCAGCATGGTATCGATCGATACTCGGGCGATTTAGACGAATTTCTTAGCTAAAATCTAAAGGCGAATTGAGTCCCCGGCAACGGCGCCAAATTTGATATGCTCAAATTAATACCCTAAATAGTACTAAAGCAGTTGCTGCAGTAAATCAGGGGTCGAACACAAGAACTCAGTTATCACACAATAGATTGTATAGATCCAAAATACGCTAAATCAAAAGATGTAATTGAAAACAAGTATGCAAGTAAAAGTGTTGTAAATTCAGTTGGAGAAAGATAGGTTCAGGGTAATTCTCAGGAAATCAATGAATGTAATTAAACTAGCTAATCAGGGTTCAGATTACGCGATGTTCTTGAACTCAAATCACTAAGGTATAGCTAACCAACTCTCGTTGTGAAAACTATCTAAATGTGAATCCTAAAGTCTAAATCAGCTTTAATATCAAGTTTGATTTGTTCACAAATCAATTAAACCAAATCTCTTTGCGAATAATCAATTTGCTCACCCTAGTTCTATCAGGTAATTAACCGCACTATCGTGCCTAATCAATTATCCTAAGATCTGAGTTCTAGGTGGTCAATCCAGAATTAGCTTTGAGAACAACCTAAGGTGAAGAACTAATTCAAATGGTAAACTGATATGCTCAAATTAATACCCTAAATAGTACTAAAGCAGTTGCTGCAGTAAATCAGGGGTCGAACACAAGAACTCAAGATTCCACACAGTAGATTATATAGATCCAGAACACGCTAAATCAATAGATGTAGTTGAAAACAAGGATGCAATTAAAAGTGTTGTAAATTCAGTTGGAGGCATATAGGCTCAGGGTATTTCTCAGGAAATCAATGAATGCAGCTAAATTAACTAACATGATTCAGATTAAGCACGGTTCTTGAACTCAAATCACTATAATATAGCTAACCAACTCTCGTTGCGAAAACTATCTAAATCTAAATCCTAGGAATTCCAAATCTCTTTGCGAATCCTAAAGTCCAAATCAGCTTTAATATTAGGTTTGATATGTTCACAAATCAATTAAACCAAATCTCTTTGCGAATAATCAATTTGCTCACCTAAGGTTCTATCAGGTAATTAATCGCACTCTCGTGCCTAATCAATTATCCTAAGATCTAAATTCTAGGTGATCAATCCGGATTTAGCTTTGAGAACAACCTTTGGTGAAGAACTAATTTAGATGGTTAATCCTAACAGATAATCAACCTAGCATTCAAAGAAATCCCTATGAGAAAACCCCAAACCTAACAGGTGATCTACTCAGACATGGAAATTGAATCAATAAACATGTTTGAATAAATACTTAATAGAAAATAAGAAAGAGTAACAAGATGTTTTGAGATCTGAATCTCGGACGAAGGGAAATTCAGACTTGTCTCTCTTCTCACCAAGTTCTCTCTTAAAACCAAAACAAAATAAAGCATAGCCTAAACAGATGGCTGAAAACCTAATTATATAGCTAAAACACGAATTGGGGTCTTCTTGCAAATATCAAAGTCTTCTGGGCACTTTTGCAATTCTTCAAGTCTTGGAAAAACTCGCGGTTGTGTTTGCTGCGATGAGTGTCGATCGATACCAGGGGGTATCGATCGATACTCGACGTGAATTCAGGTACTCAGCAACACGATCTTTAGCTTTGCTCCAAACTGCTCCAGAAAGCTCCAATATCTCCAATAATGCTCCCAACGTGCTATGACCTGTAAAAGACTCTAAAAGACTCCAAAATACTATAAAGACTCTATAAAATGGACTTATATCATGGCTTAAATAGGGTAAAAATCATGATATATCAACTCTCCCAGACTTAGCCTTTTGCTTTCCCTCAAGCAAATAAAAGACTAAACCAGAAAAAGAGGTTTGAAAACGCGGAGACTCACCTGTTCATGAACCATCGAAATGACCCTCTTTCCAAGTACCCAAATGTCATCTAATCAGCTTTTGATCTAACCACCATGTACTTCTCCGTAGACATTCGCAACTTTCCCAGACTCCACACATTATCCCACAGCATTGTTCAAATAAAACCCTCATCACCAGTTTCATCGCTGCAGCCAATGTTTAAGAACTTTCTAGATTCTTTACCAGACAATATCATGACAAGGAACCACCATTTTTCACACTGTTTGTATCAATTTCTCTCCCCCAGACTTAATTCTTATTATGTTCTCTTTTATTTTTATTTTTTTTGCCTTGCATATACACATCAAGGTATGAGACGCGAGTATTGATGGTGTTTGCCACCAAATCCCCGGTTCTTCCCTCTCTATGTATTAAAGGATGTAGGCGAATAATGTCATCATAGGAAAATCCTAGACTCGCTTCCAATACTTTGTGTGATCATTCCCTCTTAAGTAGAATAATGGGATCGCTGGAAATTTTCCTAACCCTCTACTCAGAAGAAAATCATTTCAATCTTTTATGCTCTTATTTACCAACTTATAACAGGGGAGAGAGATACCATTAATCTAAACACATGGGTTCCTTTATCAGATATGAATGATGAATCAAGCTCTATGAACACTAACCACATTGATGAAGTGCAAAAATTTGGCTCAGGCTTCAGAAGAACTCTGCTGGAGACATGGATGTTTTCTAGTCAACTGGTCAGTCCTTGGATTTTTCATTAGTCGATCTAGAGCTGGTCCTGTAACACTGTGCACTCAAAAACAAAATCAAATCAATAGATTCAGGTACATGATCATCATCTCCAATAAGTTTTGACTCAATAAAACATTTTTGACTCGATAAAACAACTGACTCTAAGAAAAACAAAAACAATGTCAGCAGACACCTCCCCCAGACTTGAACAACATTGTCCCTAGTGTTATCTAGCCTAGAGTTAGTGAAAGAAAACAAAAGAACATAATAAAAATTGGGAAAAACAAGAAGTTACCTTGCTGGAACATTGAGTATCGACCGACACACAGCCTGGTATCGATCGATACCAGGCTTAAGTCGACATTATCCGTTCTCAATCGCGTAGGGTATCGATCGATACTGAAGGGTATCGATCGACACTCAGGCGATTTCGAGTTTTGTTCCTTGTTTATCATGATACAAACACAAAATGAACGAAAATAAAACAAAAACGACTCAAAAACAGACTCACCAGTGGGTTGCCTCCCACCAAGCGCTCGTTTAACGTCAATAGCGTGACTGTAACGCCATTCAGGCTGTTGGAGCATCATCCAAAGGCATTATCTACCCTGTTGGAATCTCGGCATTCGCCCAATAGTGTTTCACTCTTTGTCCATTGACAGTGAACTCTTCGCCTTTGCGATTGATCAGCACGACAGCTCCATGTTGCCTGACCTCCTTGATTATGAAGGGACCTGACCAACGAGAACGCAGTTTACCAGGAAACAATTGCAAACGAGAGTTATACAGAAGTACCTGGTCGTTCGGCTCGAAGTGTCAGGAGATGATCTTCTTATCATGATAAGCCTTGGTTCTCTTCTTTTACAGCTTCGAGTTCTCATTAGCGTGGTGCCTGATCCCATCCAGCTCGTTCAGCTGAATCAATCTCCTCTCAGCAGCAGGTTTGATGTCGAAGTTCAGCAGCTTCGTTCCCCATGCAGCTTTGTGCTCAATCTCCACTAGAAGGTGACATGCTTTCCCATACAGCAAGTGGAAAGCTGTAGTACCCAGCGGTGTCTTGAAAGCAGTCATGTATGCCCATAGCGCATCATCCAACTTCGTAGACCAATCCTTCCTAGAAGCACTCACTGTCTTCTCCAAAATCTCCTTGATCTGCATGTTGGAGACCTCGACTTGCCCACTTGTCTGAGGGTGATATGGAGTAGCTACACGATGGTTCACACCATACTTCTTCAACAACCTCTCGAAAACCTTGTTGATAAAGTGAGAGCCACCATCACTTATCACAATTCGAGGTACTCCAAAGCAGGGAAAAATGATGGTCTTAAACAGCTTAAGAACCACTGCAGAGTCATTTTTCTCACTAGATATCGCTTCCACCTATTTGGATACATAGTCCACAGCAACCATGATGTAGTTTTTCTAGTGTGATGATGGAAAGGGACCCATAAAGTCGATGCCCCATCAATCGAAAACTTCAACCTCAAGGATGAAATTTTGTGGCATCTCATGTCTCTTACTGATCTTCCCTCTCCTTTGACAAGCATCGCACTGTGAGACGAAAGCATGAGCATCCTTAAACATGGTAGGCCACCAGAAGCCTGCTTGAAGAGCCTTGGACACTGTCTTGAAAGTGCCAAAGTGTCCAGCATAGTCGGATCCATGGCAATGAAACAAAACACCTGGAACCTCTGATTCAGCAACGTATCTCCTGTATATACCATCAGAACAATGCTTGTACAGGTAAGGTTCATCCCAAAAGAATCTCCTTATGTCGCGCATGAACTTCTTCTTGTCATACTTCTTGAGGTGTCTTGGCTCTGCATCTGCAGCGAGGTAATTGGCAATATCAGCGTACCATGGACTATCAGAATCGGCTGCAGCGACGATATGGTTTTCAGAAACACCAGGATGATCAACAATAAAAACAGGTTTGGAATCGCCAGGGTATCGACCGATACCAGCAGGGTATCTATCGATACTGAAACCTGCAACTCGTGAAAATTGCTGATTCTCTGCGAGATTCATCTGAAACCCAGTTTCAATGAAATAAATGGCTTCCTCAGGTAGTTGATCATCAATAGGGACGTCTGCATCGATCCGCATTCGCGAGAGATGGTCAGCGACTCCGTTCTCTATGCCTCTCTTGTCCTTAACCTCGATGTCGAATCGTTGTAGCAAAAGAACCCAACGACTGATAATCCCATATTTTACATCTTTTAGCATGCATATTATTTGGTGTTTTGTGTCTCATGCATGTCTCTTGCATAGTTTTTATAGCATTTTGGTATTTATTAGAGTATTAGGTGTTTGCATTAGGTCCTAGTGAGTTTTGCATGCATTTGGAGTGTTTTTAGGTGATTTGGAGGCAATTGATGATATTTGGAGAATTGGGCCAAAGTAGAATGCAAAGTTCATCCGAGACGCCGGAAATATGTAGCTGTACAAATGCCCTCCGTTATGAATAAGCCTCAACGGTATTCATAGGAGTTGTAGAGGAGTGAGTCATCTGTCTACAGGAGTTGGATTCAAAACAATCGGACATATGGTTAGGAAGTTATCACAGTTTTACCAAAACGTGTCCGTCTGGCCGAGAAGTTAAAATTCTCCCCGGGAAAAATCCGACCGACCTCAATCGGCGTGGTCGGTTTTAGCCGGTCGTAGGGCAGGGAGTTTCCGAGAATCCGACCGACCCGGAGAAGCAAAAACCGACCGACCAAAAGGAGCAAGGTCGGCTTAATTTCCCCGGGAGGAAATCCGACCTACCCCAATCAGCAAGGTCGGTTTTGGTCGGTCTCAAAGATCAGGCCAAATGAAGAGCTTCCCATGCCCAGTTTAATCTGATGTCTTCCTGTAACTTGTAGCGGAGTGAATCAGATTTACACAGGAGTTTGAATCATATCATTTGGACCTCTGGATCGGAGTTTATGGCCAAGACACTGAAGCATGATCTGCCTGGCCGAGAAGAGATGACATCGTCCAAAGAACCGGTAAAACGAAGTTCTTCCGATCATATTCAGCCTCTCCGGCCTTAATGAAAGTTGTAGAGGGAAGAGTTAGCTGTGCACACAAGCAAACATCATGTCATTTGGACATCAGGCTAGGGAGATGCCTCGAATGTATCGAAGACGCATCCAAGATCCGACCGGGTCAATACCCGGTTTGTTCTGGGTTGACCCGGTTCGCCCATTTTCATTTATAAACCCAAAAACCCTAATTTTCATTTTAAGTTTCCTTTTCTCTAGAGTTGGGTTTTATCCCAAACTCTTTCTAAGATGATTTTGGATGGATCTACATCATTCATGCCACTCTAGTGAAGGATTCTTCAACCTATCTATATATTATGTTTATTTAATCTTTTTTTCTTTATCTTTATGTCTCTTTTTCCCTTGTGTTCTATCTTGTTCTTCATATTTAGGCCTTAGGCCCTTTTTTGTTGGATTTTGGATTTTGCTTGATTTTGATTATTGATTCTTGATGCTTATGTTCTTAATCATTGCTTTCCTTTCTTTCTAAGTGATCCTAGTGCTAGATTGGGCTTGAGAGAGTCAATCTAGATCATAGGGAAAATCATGCACACCAAGTGTTTGATGAAATTCCCCTAGGAGCTTAGTAAGAGATAAACATTCTTAACCTATGAAAGTAGTTGCTTAAGGTGTTTATTGGTTGATTTAAATGTTGATCTAAATGCTTGCTAATCATTTTATCACAAATGAGAGTTTGATCTTGATTAAGTGATTAGCAAAGTGATTAGTGCCTTGAGAGAGGATTAGTCATAATTAGTGATCTTAACCTAAGGATTAGCATTGATTGTGTGTTAGGCATCGTTAGTCAATTGTCTTGATGATTATATGATGATGATTTAGGTTGATCTTTGTTAGGTCCTTCACTTAGGTTGGTTCTCAATGCTAGATTTGATGAGATAAACCAAGGTCTAGAACTACACCTAGATTAGGTAGTTCTAGTTGCCGTGACAAACCAATATAGAGCTACACCCTAGGATTTTTGGTCTCGTCCCATGCATTATGGAGAGATTCGAGTAAACGGTGTTAGTGCTAGATTAGATTTATTCATTCGAGTCTTGAACTTAGGCATTTCACTCCTAGCCGGAGTTTAAATGAATTGCTTGAAACGAATCTTTTGTGAGCTTTTTGTGCCTAGCCAACGATAGTTGATGTCTAGGGTGATTAGTGAACTAAGTGGGATTGGAGGTCAATGCTTGTTAATCACCCTATCACAAACGACGGTTTGTTCTTGATTTGGTGATTAACAAAGTGATTAGTGGTACGACGGTGGATTAGTCAAAATTATGAATCCCATGTTCTAGGATAGTGTTCAATGCAATCTTAGACATCATTGTTTGCTCATTAATCATCTTCTTGATAGTTCATTCCATGATCCAACACTTATATCTTTGTTTTCTTTCTTGCATTTGTTTCCTTAGTTTAAAAAACATAAAAACCCAAAAACATTGCTATAGCTTAGGAAGTTTCATGCATTCCTAGTGTATTGATATTAACCTCTTCGGTTCGATCCTCAAATACTACAATGATATGAGGTATTGATTAAGACCTAAAAAGTCTATCTATCAACGACAAAGACGAGTCTTGAGATCCTTGTTATTCATCAGATACTTGAGAGCAGCATGATCAGTATGAACAACCACCTTGCTCCCAATCAAGTAGGATCGGAATTTCTCAAAGGAGAAGACAACTGCAAGTAGTTTCTTCTCTGTGGTGCTGTAATTCCTCTGAGCATCATCCAAAGTCCTGCTGGCATAGTAGATGACGTGCAGCTTCTTATCCTTCCTCTGACCCAGAACTGACCCAACAAGAAAATCACTAGCATCGCACATGATCTCAAAAGGCAGAGTCCAATCAGGAGGTTGCACAATAGGAGCACTCACCAAAGCCTTTTTGATCTCCTCAAAGGCTGCAAGACAATCAGGTGTGAAATCAAATTTGATCTCCTTGCACAGTAAAGCAGTGAGTGGGCGTGCTATCTTGGAGATGTCCTTGATAAACCTCCTGTAAAACCCAGCATGACCAAGGAAGCTCCGAATATCCTTCACAGAAGTCGGTGGTTGGAGACTTGTCATGACCTGAATCTTGGCTTTGTCGACTTCGATCCCAGCTTCAGAAACCTTGTGCCCAAGCACGATGCCATCTTGAACCATAAAATGACACTTTTCCCAATTAAGGACCAAGTGTTTCTCTTCACACCTCTGGAGCACCATACACAAGTTAGCCAAACAGTCCTTGAATGATGATCCATATACTGAAAAATCATCCATGAACACCTCCATGAAATCTTTAATCATGTATGTGAAGATAGACATCATGCACCTCTGAAAAGTGGTTGGGACGTTACACAATCCAAATGGCATTCTCCTGTATGCGAATGTGCCATAGGGACATGTGAAAGTGGTTTTCCCTTGATCATCTGGATGGATAGGAATCTGGAAGAAACCTGAATATCCATCAAGGAAGCAGTAGTAGGGATGACTAGCCAACCTCTCCAACATCTGGTCAATGAATGGCAGTGGGAAGTGATCTTTCCGTGTAGCTGCATTCAACTTCCTATAGTCAATGCACATTCGATGTCCAGTGATAGTCCTCGTAGGAATCATCTCATCCTTCTCATTCTTCACCACTGTTATCCCTCCTTTCTTAGGAACAACGTGCACTGGACTGACCCAAGAGCTATCTGAGATGGCATAGATAACTCCTGCATCTAAGAGTTTCATGACCTCTTTCTTAACCACTTCCTTCAGGTTCGGATTCAACCTCCTTTGATGCTCAATTGAAGCATTTGACTCGTCCTCAAGATGAATCCTATGCATGCACAGGTCCGGTGATATACCTGAAATATCATCAAGAGAATAGCCAAGAGCTTTGCGATACTTGCGCAGCCTGCTCAGCAGTAAGGTAACCTCTGCATTGTTCAAAGAAGCATTAATGATTACTGGGAACGTGGAATTGGGACCAAGAAAACCATACCTCAGATTCGCAGGAAGTGGTTTGAGTTCCACTTTATGCGCTTTCTCCTCGATCCAAGCCCAGCAGCTTGCTTAGTTCTTTCGGCCAAACTTCTTTCTGGCCGNGCAACCGAGTAAGGCATGAGGTTGACACTTGAGCCAAGGTCACAAAGAGAACGCTCAAACCTGTCAGTAGCGATTGTGCAATCCAAGACAAAACTCCCTGGATCTGGTAGTTTCGTTGGGATCCTGTTGTTTAGGATTGCACTGCACTCATGAGTGATCATCAGACAACTGTCTTCAAGGTTCACATTGATGGACACCATCTTCTTGACATATCTCTTGAAAGCTGCAGAAGTTTTGATAGCATCGATGAAGGGAAGTTCAACAACCAGCTTGTCCAAAATTTCCTTGCATCTAGTGTCCTCTACCTCCTTCTTAGTCTTCCCAAGAGCTCTGGGATAAGGTATCCTCGGTATGTAGACCCTCTCTGGTACCGCTTTAGGCTTCTCCTTCGTAACTTCAAGTACTGCATCGTTTTCAGGTTCGGTATCGATTGATACAGGGGAGGTATCGATCGATACACGAGATTTTGAGTTTTCCCGTGTAATAATTTTGACCGGTGTCGATCGATGCTGGGTAGTGTCGATCGATGCTCTGGCGATTTCAGTGTCCTCATCGTCAGACATCTCAAAATTCTCAGCAGGTTGGTCTACTCTTGCTCCTAAAGTGACCTCCTTACCACCTCTCAAGATAATTACATTGATGTGTGCCCTTGGGTTCTCTCCTTTTCCTGGAAGAAAACATTATTGTCTTCTTGAACCTTCTGAAGTCTGAGCTACCTGAGTTTCCAGCTTCTTCTGACCAATACCAAGAGCATCGATCCTTCCACTCAGATCTTTGTACATGGCGTCCATCTTACCATTGAAGGTCACTGTGATCTGATGCTGTCCTTGAACGAGTGTTTCAAGCATGGCCTCAATCTTGTTCTCTGATGTTTTAGCAGTCACAGGCTCGTAGGAAGGGCTTCCGTAGTTCCTGGTGTAACCGCTGTTCTGGGCAGGTTTCTGGTTGAATCCTCCTTGCTGGAAGTTGTTGTTGAAACTCCGATTGTTGTTGAATTGGTTCCTGATATATCATGGTTTTTACCCTGTTTAGGCCATGATATAAGTCTTTTTTATAGAGTCTTTCTAGTGTTTTGTAGTCTTTTAGAGTCTTTTACAGGTCTTAGCACGTTTGAAGGATTATTGGAAGTATTGGAGCTTTCTGGAGCAGTTTGGAGCTGAGCTAAAGATCGTGTTGCTGAGTACCTGATTTCACGTCCAGTATCGATCGATACCCCCCTGGTATCGATCGATACCCAGCGCAGGAAGACACGACCCGCGACATTTTATGAAGTTTGAAGAATTGCAAAAGTGCCCAGAAGTCTTTGATAATTACAAGAAGACCCTAAGTCGTGATTTAGGTTATAAATAGGAGTTTTCAGCCATCTGTTTAGGCATGCCTTTTTATGCTTTATTTTACTTTGGTTTGAGACAAGTCTGAATCTCCCTTCATTCGAGATCAGATCTCAAGAACCCCTTGTTATTATATTATTGATGATTTATTCAAGCATATTGATTGTTTCATTCTCTATGTCTGAGTAGATCCACTTAGGTTTAGGGTTTTCTCATAAAGGATTTCTTTGAATGCTAGGTTAATTATCTGTTTAGGATTCACCATCTGAATTAGTTCTTCGCCTTAGGTTGTGTTCAAAGCTAATTCTAGGTTGACGAATATGGAACTTAGATCTTAGGATAATTGATTAGGCACGAGAGTGCGATTAATTGCCTGATAGAACCTTAGGTGAGCAAATTGATTATTCACAAAGATATTTGGTCTAATTGATTTGTGAACATATCAAACCTGATATTAAAGCTGATTTAGAATTTAGGATTCGCAAAGAGATTTGGAATTCCTAGGATTTAGATTTAGATAGTTTTCGCAACGAGAGTTGGTTAATTATATCTTAGTGATTTGAGTTCTAGAACCGTGCGTAATCTGAATCATGTTAGTTAGTTAGTCTGCAGTCATTGATTTCCTGAGAAAAACCGTGGGCCTATATTTCCTCCATTGATTTACAATCTTTTTAATTTCGTACTTGTTTTAGTTTACATCTTCTGATTTAGCGTGTTTCGAATCTATACAATATATTGTGTGAAATCTTGAGTTCTTGTGTTCGACCCCTGATTTACTGCAGCAACTGCTTTAGTACTATTTAGGGTATTAAATTGAGCATATCAATTTTGGCGCCGTTGCCGGGGACTCAATTTCGCCGTTAAATTTTAGCTAAGAAATTTGTCTAAATCGCTCGAGTATCGATCGATACCCTAGAGTATCGATCGATACCCGTCGTAAATTTCAGTTACTTACGCTCTTTACTTTTGGATTTCAGGTGCATGCCTAATCGAGAAACCATAAGCAAAAAGAGCACTCCGCTAGTTGATCTTTCACTGGAACAGCTAGCACAAGTGGAAAGAACAAACAGGAAAGCACAGAAATCAGCTAAGATGAACAACAATCAGTTGGTTCGTGATGCAGCTGGTGCTTACAGAGACCAAGAGGGTCGGTTGTGTAATGAGCAAGGACAACGCCTGGATGGAGAGGGGATACTCATTCCACCTGCTCTTGTTGTCGCTGAAAACGCTTTGGTTAATCTTGGAAGAACGATTGGTGAGTACAACAGGCCAGAGCAGTTTTTCGCTAATCGGTCAGCGATTCGTCCTCCTGCCTTTGAGAGGAACGACTTTGAGCTGAAACCTGCTTACTACACTCTAGTGGGACAGCATCTCTTTCATGGTTTCCCTCATGAACATCCGATGGACCATGTAGAGAAGTTTGAGGACTTGGTCACTAGCATCAAGAGCAATGGAGTGTCCTACGACTACCTCTTCTGCAAGCTCTTCCCCTACTCTCAAGGTGGAGATGCTACTTACTGGATGAGGCAGCTACCTGCTGGATCGCTGACTAATTGGGAGGACACTAAGAGGGCCTTCCTGATTAACTTCTACGATGATGGACGATCTGAAGATCTGAGGAATAAGATCTCCACTTTTTCTCAAGGACCTGCTGAGGCGTTCAAGGCTGCTTGGACAAGATTCAGATCGCATCAGAGAGATTGTCCACATCACGGATACTTTGATGTGCAGCTGCTGGGTATCTTCTTCAGAGGAGTAGATTGGAGATATCAAATGGGTCTGGACGCTTCCAGCAATGGTAATTTCAACACCAGATATCCTGAGGATGCTATTGTGTTAATTGAGAACTTTGCCTCTAATAGTAGCACCAAGAGCGCAGATTTCGAGCGCAAGAGGCTGGCTGGTAATCAGGATGGGTCGCAGATTGCTGAAGTTAAGGCTCAGTTGGATTCAATGCACAGTCTTCTGCTGGGAAAGACAACAAAGGCCGTCCACTTTGCTGCTGAGAATGAAGAAGAAGATTGTAACTATGTTGGTGGTTCGGGTTTTCAGGGTCAGCGATTTGGGTACAACACCAATCGAAACTTCACCAACAACGGTCAGCAAGGAGGGTACCAATCCCCACCACCCAAAGCTCCTGACAACAAGATTGAGGCCATGTTTGAAACACTCGTTCAAGGACAGCAGCAGATCACAGTGAACTTCAATGGTAAGATGGATACCATGTACACCGATTTGAGTGAAAGGATCGAAGCTCTAAAAAC
>PKML01003403.1:264363-284369 GCA_002933935.1 Eutrema yunnanense
ACGATTATCGATTTGTGATTTAGTCATGTTAAACCAGCTTTCAAATGCGTTTGCAAGCTTTATATATTACTTTTTTTTTTCAGGTGAGAGTAAGAGAAAACCTGTACTTGTCACTGAAGCATATCCTACCCGTGATGTTCTGGAGGGTAAAGGTATCACAGTGGAAGATATTTTGGCGCCTCTTGAAGGAAAATCTGGGTATCACCAACTAAGCAAGAGGATCTTCCGGTTGCACAAAGATACTCAATCTGTTGTCCATGCTCAATTGCCAAAGCCAGAACGAGAAAGACTGGAACGGAAAGCAGTGAGAGGGCTAGTTGAGAAGAAGTTTAATAAGTGGTTGCATTCACAAGTTTGAAGTGAATTCACAAGTATACATACAAAAGTTGTATGAACTAATTTTTTAATCATGTACTTTTACTTTGTAATATAGGAATTTTGTAACATGGTTTTATATTAATAGAATAAAATATGTTATTTTTCTTTTTAATATGCCAAATTATTCAAAAACCAAAAAAAAAAAAAATTCCCAAAAAATCGTAATTTAAATACAGATTATTGAAATAATTAAACAAATCAATTACAGATTTTGAATGCTATAGTAAAATTATAAAAATGCTATGAATTAAACAATTAATAACAAAGTACAGTTGCTATCTTAGACAATACAATTGCATAGAAAAAAACGCTATATTAGATGAAGAAAAGATAACAATGCCAAAAACCGCTATCAAAAGTGACAGACCTATTATCGCGGTCGATGATAGAGCGCTTTTTAAAACGCTATGTATTTTTAAGATAACGTTTTCCAGGCGCTAATAATACGCGAATTTCTTGTAGTGTTTGCTTTCCTGTTTGTACGTTCCACAAGTGCTAGCTGTTCCAGTGATAGATCAACTAGCAGAGTGCTCTTTTTGCTTCTGGTTTCTCGATTAGGCATGCACCTGAAATCAAAAGTAAAGAGCGTAAGTTACTGAAAGTGACGACGGGTATCGATCGATACTCAAGGGTATCGATCGATACTCGGGCGATTTAGACGAATTTCTTAGCTAAAATCTAACGGCGAATTGAGTCCCCGGCAACGGCGCCAAATTTGATATGCTCAAATTAATATCCTAAATAGTACTAAAGCAGTTGCTGCAGTAAATCAGGGGTCGAACACAAGAACTCAATATTCCACACAGTAGATTATATAGATCCAGAACACGCTAAATCAATAGATGTAGTTGAAAACAAGGATGCAATTAAAAGTGTTGTAAATTCAGTTGGAGGCTGATAGGCTCAGGGTATTTCTCAGGAAATCAATGAATGCAGCTAAATTAACTAACATGATCCAGATTAAGCACAGTTCTTGAACTCAAATCACTATAATATAGCTAACCAACTCTCGTTGCGAAAACTATCTAAATCTAAATCCTAGGAATTCCAAATCTCTTTGCGAATCCTAAAGTCTAAATCAGCTTTAATATTAGGTTTGATATGTTCACAAATCAATTAAACCAAATCTCTTTGCGAATAATCAATTTGCTCACCTAAGGTTCTATCAGGTAATTAATCGCACTCACGTGCCTAATCAATTATCCTAAGATCTAAGTTCTAGGTGATCAATCCGGAATTAGCTTTGAGAACAACCTATGGTGAAGAACTAATTTAGATGGTAAATCCTAACAGATAATCAACCTAGCATTCAAAGAAATCCCTATGAGAAAACCCCAAACCTAATAGGTGATCTACTCAGACATGGAAATTGAATCAATAAACATGTTTGAATAAATACTTAATAGAAAATAAGAAAGAGTAACAAGATGTTTTGAGATCTGAATCTCGGACGAAGGGAAATTCAGACTTGTCTCTCTTCTCACCAAGTTCTCTCTTAAAACCAAAACAAAATAAAACATAGCCTAAACAGATGGCTGAAAACCTAATTATATAGCTAAAACACGAATTGGGGTCTTCTTGCAAATATCAAAGTCTTCTCGGCACTTTTGCAATTCTTCAAGTCTTAGAAAAACTCGCTGGTTGTGTTTGCTGCGGTGAGTGTCGATCGATACAAGGGGGTATCGATCGATACTCGACGTGAATTCAGGTACTCAGCAACACGATCTTTAGCTTTGCTCCAAACTGCTCCAGAAAGCTCCAATATCTCCAATAATGCTCCCAACGTGCTATGACCTGTAAAAGACTCTAAAAGACTCCAAAATACAATAAAGACTCTATAAAATGGACTTATATCATGGCTTAAATAGGGTAAAAATCATGATATATCATAAACCCTAAGAAACTAATCAACCTAGCATTCAAAGAAATCCCTATGAGAAAACCCCAAACCTAACAGGTGATCTACTCAGACATGGAGATTGAAGCAATAAACATGACTGAATAAATACTCAAATAAATAATAAGAAAGAGTAATAAGGGTTCGAAATCTTCTCTCAGACGAACAAAGTATCAGATTTGTCTCCCTTCCAAAGCTCTCTCTCAAATCCAGAAAAATAAAACGTAGCATACAAAGTGGCTGAAAATCCTAATTAAATAACCTAAACACGTTCTGGGCCATCTTGTAAATAACAAAGTCTTCTGGGCCAATTCTGCAATTTTTCAACTCTTCAATAAGTCGCGATCCTTCTGTTTCCACGACGGGTATCGATCGATACTAGGGGGTATCGATCGATACTCATGTGATTTCGACGTCTCAGCTACACGGATCTCTGCTTTGCTCCAGAATGTTCCAGAAAGCTCCAATATCTCCAATTATGCTCCAAACGTGCTATAACCTGTAAAAGACTCTAAAAGACTACAAAACACTAGAAAGACTCTATAAAAAGGACTTATATGATGGTCTAAACAGGGTAAAAATCATGATATATCATACCACAACTCTGGCCTTATATTTGTCTATAGAACCATCAATTTTTAACTTTGTGGTGAAGACCCATTTGCACCCAAAAGGTTTGCAGCCTTGCGGTAGATCTACCAACTCATAAGTATGATTTTGCATAATGGAGTTGATTTCACTATTAGAAGCCTCCTTCCAGGAAGGTGCATCGGGTGTAGACATTGCTTCCGTGAAAGTTCTTGGACCACTTTCTGCGAGAAACGCCATTATGAACTCAGAGCCAAATGTATTTTCCTTACGAGCTCTCTTGCTTCGTCTAGGTTCAACTTCTTCTTCTTCTTCTTCTTCTTCATTTATAGAAGCGCCTGAAGTGCTTGCCTCATTGCCAGCATCTCGTTCATCACGAGTTCGTTTAGGATTTCCTCTATCCTTACACGGAAACACATTTTCGAAGAAGGACGCATTCCTTGACTCCATTATCGTGTTTACGTGAATGTCTGGTATATCTGATTTATGTACCAGAAAATGATAGGCACTACTGTTGTGCGCATATCCGATGAAAATGCAGTCTACCGTCTTAGGTTCGATGGTGACCCTTTTTGGAAATGGAACTGCAACTTTTGCCACGCACCCCCACACTTTCAGGTATTTGTACGAAGGTACATTACCTTTCCAAAGTTCATAGGGAGTTTTCCCAGTGACTTTGTGTAGTATTTTGTTCAGGATATAATTTGAGGTAAGCAGCGCTTCCCCCCACATGTTCTGGGCTAACCCAGATGCCTGCAACATTGCATTCATCATTTCTTTGAGAGTTCTGTTCTTTCTTTCAGCAACTCCATTGGATTCCGGTGAATAGGGAGCAGTCGTTTGGTGAATAATGTCATGTGCTCTGCAGAACGCATCAAATGGTTCATTATATTCACCTCCTCTATCACTTCTAACCATTTTGATTGTCTTATCAAGTTGGTTTTCGACTTCCAGCTTGTATTCTTTGAATTTATCCAAGGCTTCATCTTTACTGCGCAGTAGATAGATGTAGCAGTATCTCGTGCAATCGTCTATCAAGGTCACGAAGTATTTCTTTCCACCTCTAGTTTGAATGTATTTTAAATCACATAAGTCCGTGTGAATTAAACCTAGAGGCTCGGTTGTTCTTTGAACGCTAGGTGATGGCGTTTTAGTGAGTTTGGCTTGGACACAAACTTCACATTTGTCTTTGCTTATTTTGCATTTAGGAATTAAGTTCATGTTCATCAATCTACTCATAGACTTGAAATTAACATGTCTTAAACGTTTATGCCAAATATTAAAAGGCTCCACGAGATAGGCAATTGGTTTCTTATCATTAATCTTAAGGTTCTTCGAGGTGGAAGCCTCGGTTACATTATCCTTACGGATTACTGCCTCAACAGACATCTTAAACAACCCATCATATACAAAACCCTTTCCCAAAAACATCACATTCTTCGATAGGATCAGCTTGTCTCCCTCCAACTTTATGGTAAGTCCATGCTTGCTCATGAGAGATCCTGAGATCAGATTCTTTCGCATGTCTGGCACATGGACGACATTCGTGAGAACGAGCTCCTGTCCAGAGGTGAGCTTCAGAACAACCTTTCCGTGACCTTCAATCTTTGACGACGCGGAATTTCCCATCAAGAGCTTATCACTACTCTTGTTCTTTGTGTACGTCGAGAACATCTCTCGATCCATGCTGATGTGCCTGGTTGCACCAGTATCGAACCACCATGTCTTCGGATGGCTTTCAGCAACATTGGCCTCCTTACCACAGCACACATGTCAGCTTCAGTCAAGTTTTCTTGAGCATTCTTATTGCGACACTCGAAGGATTTGTGTCCTTGCTTTCCACAGAAGTTACACATTTCCAAGAACCTTTGAGAAGTCTGACCATTCTTGTTCTTGAACTTCTGGAAGTTCTTTGGTGGCATCTTCCCTTTGCCTTTGTTTAGGCATCCTTTGTTCTGCTACTTGCCTTGATTGTTGTTTTGGTGTTCAACCATATTCGCATTGTGTTCGCGAATCTTTACACCTACGCCAATCTGTTGTTCTCGATTCGTAGACTCTACGCGAAGTTTAACAACCAGATCTTCAAGGCTCATCTTCTTTTTCTTCAGCCTGAGGTAATTTTTGAAGTCTGTCCAACCAGGAAGAAACTTCTCAATGATGCAGCATCCCTGATAGGTTTCACACAGCCGCATTCCCTCAGCATGAATATCGTGAAGGAGCCTCTGTACCTCATCGACATGTTCCATCAATGCTCTTGAATCCACCATCTGGTACTGCATAAATTTTGCCACAGTGAATTTCTGAGTACCAGAATCTTCAATGCGATACTTCTTGTCCAAGGAATCCCACAGTTCCTTAGAGGTTTCAGCGTTTCCGTACACCCCGAACAGAGAGTCCGAAAGGCTATTCTGAATGTACCCCTTGCACAAGAAGTCGCCATGTTCCCAAGCGTGAACACTCGCAAGTGCATGTGGATCAGTGTTATCTTCTGGAAGAATTGGTTTCACCTCACTGGTGTATTTCTGCAGATTCAGCGTCGTCAGGTAGAAGAACATCTTCTTCTTCCACATCTTAAATGCTGTCTTATCAAATTTGTTTGGAGGAGCGACATGATTCCCAGATGGAACCTTGACCGTCTCGATCAGACTCGCAGCCGTTTCTTCGACTTTGTCATTGTTCTTCTCCACCTTATCAGAGTTGTTATCAACGTCGATTGTCATTTTGCGAATACAAAAGAAACACAACTTCCAATTAGTACCGATATATAGTTTAGAATCGCAATTCTAATGCTAATATCGAACCAAACAGCAGGTGTCGATCGATGCACACACGGTGTCGACCGTTACACAATAAGTGTCGATCGATGCTGAACAAGTGTCGATCGATACACAATAAGTGTCGATCGATGCACACACAGTGTCAATCAATACACCCTAGATGTCGATCGATGCAAGTGAATTTTGCACAGGATCGATCGATGCACCACGGTGTCGATCGATACATGTGAATTTTACACAGTATCGATCGATATAGACCCAAATCGGTCGATGCATGGTATCGATCGATGGACATGCAGTGTCGACCGATACAAAATTTTCAGAGACTTAAATCGATCGATGCACACTCGGTGTCGATCGATGCTCCCTTGGTGTCGATCGCAATCGAACCGAACAAGAACCACATCGTGCGTTCGTTGTTTATACCGTTTATTAATCGCAATTAATAAAGGTTGTGAAAGACGTTTAAAGCAATACTGCTTCTACTACATGTTTCAAGTTGCTAAAAAAGTGTTTTTGATAACGTTTGAGTATCACTAGCAGTTGAACGTCTTTTAAAAGATAACCAAAAATTGCTTCTACTACACGTTTCAGATTGCTAAATTAGCGTTTTGATAACGTTTGAGTATCATCAGCAGTAGAAGAATCGTTTTATAAATCGTTTGAAAACACGTTTATTTACTCGCGATTAAAGATCCGGTTGAAGTAATAAAACGAAAATCGGATCTTCTTTGAGTTAAGATTGTAGGACCAAAAATCCGCACAATATACAAGATTTGATTTAATCACGAATACATAAATAAATGTTAAGGAAATAGGAGATTAATAAAACGATGAATTATAAATAAATCAATGGAGGCGAGATGAATCTTTTTCCTTAACTCAAAGAATCTCTCGTAGTGTGACGGTTTATAATAGATCCATGAGTCTCAGGATACAACCAAAGGAATCTGTTATCGCAGACACTCGATAACAGATCTATCGAACATTATAACTACGATACTCTCGAATAACGACTTACTCTAAACAGTAGGGAATTGAAGAAACTTTTGCTAGAACTTTTAGGATGTGTTTTTAGTGTTTGATAGGATTATTTTTCTGGTAAAAATCGGCCAGTATATATAGGAGAGAGGCTAGGGTTTTTCGCATACTTGATTAACAAGTACAGAAGAAGGTTGCGACTTAAAATCGGCCCAAAAAATCAATTGCTCAATCTAAAGCCCAATGCCCGTCAAGCATCGATCGATACCAAGGGGTATCGATCGACACCAATGAACACAACCACTCCATATATGTACAAGAAAAAATATTTTTCAACTAGCAATGTGGGACTTTTGCTCTTCCCACGAATAGTTATAGCCAATGAAAACATTTCTTTTGAATGGGCTTAACTCATTTCTTTTCACACCAACACAATTTTATCAAGCCCACAAACTTTGATAAAAAATTTGTTCCAACATGGATTCCCCCAGGAAAGATAAGTCTCACTTTTTTGTCTCGGTTAAACCATCCCCAAGCCAAGCTTCCATCATTCACCCACGATCCACCCTTCCGCATAAGCCTCTTTGAGACTTGAGGCCATTAGTTTGTAGACTTTATTTTGAGTCTTATATCAGCTCGTTTATCGTCTGCTAAAAGTCCATGTGTTGATCGTTTATGAGTGTTTTTCATTCCAGAACGAAGCTTGTTGTTATGGACTATCACTTTGTTTGCAATCAAATATAATCTGATAATATCAAAGTTCTCTTATGTTACCTTCGATGATCAACTCCTGGATGCTCTCACAAAATATTTTCTCCGTGCATGATTTCACTCTCTGTTTCTCTCAAAATTTGTTTTACCTCCCATGATCGATTTTTAGAAAAGGTATGAAAATATATATAGTAGAAGTTTTCAATTTTTGTGTATATTTCCACATGTATTACAACATTAGCATATTTCCTTATCTATAGGATATATAGTGTGTAATAATAAACACATGAATACTCCTACGTCCTCTTTATCATTTTTGAACTGAAACAATAATCAACAAACTCAAACATGAACGACTTTCCACCTTATTTTGGTAAAGTTGGATTCACTGCTTCATTTGTCTATCTGGACTTCTACTTCTCGTATGGCCTAGGAAAGTCTTGGTCCAAAAAGACCCAACCTTTCTAGATTTTAATCTTCTCCTTATTACTTAAAAAAAAAACAGAAAATGAAATAATGTGCAATAATGAGAAAAGGTTGTTGCTTCAACTACTTCCTGTAATATGGATCAGCCCTTTGACTCATTAAAGAAGACAGCCATAAGTTAGATATCATCCCAACTCTCTCCATTTGTCATTAACATCTCAACGTCCTCAACTCTATCTTAAACGTAACCAATTTCCCATACGTCTTACCAACATATTAAGATAACTACTTTCTTCCTTCAATTTTTTTAGTATTATTATTGTTGTTATAGTACTTCCCTTAAAGTTAAAACTAACAAAGTTTTGATAAAATATCAAAATTACATATGTATTAGATATTTAAGATGTCGTGTTCCATCTGTGGATCCTAGCTACTTTCTATTTCGAAGGTTTTTTTAACAATTTATGTCATCCAATATTGTTTAGCCGATCAAGTCGATGTTTTTCTAACGATAAGTAATAACGTGTTCATCGTATTTCTTTTGCAGTGGACGTAATTATGCTCACCATTCATTTATTATTTATTTTTTCCTTTTCTGTAAGGCAAGCAAAATAAACACACCCATGCACTTTCAGAAAACCACATGGCCATGTGTTTGTCCTTGCTGTGTCACATGCATTAGTCTAATTTACATATATGACCAATTGTTCTTGACGTAACATATATGGCCAATTCATAAAATTATATTTAGACAAAAAAATAGTCACCACAAGTGTCAAAAAAATATAAAAATAAAAGTGTTAACAAAAAACTTCATTCGAATTAACTAATCATGTTCAAATTTTGCATTGAAAATACAAAACGATATTCTTTATTAAATAAAAATAAAACTTTTTGAAGAAAAAACAAACAAACAAAAGTTTTTCTAAACGGTGCGTTTTCCTAACACTACAAGAAAATGGCATATTGGTAGCAGTGCATTGTAGCACTAATTCACCAACTGCTACTAAAAGTGCCAAAATCGGATCCCAACTCTATCGTAGCATTAAATTCGTGCTGGAAAAAAATTTCATTATGCGGGAACCCAAAAATGATTACTATAGCTAGAAAATCATTTTGAAGGCAAAATACTTAGCCAATTATCTGGTTTTTGCGCCAGTTCCTCCAATTTTTGGGCAAAAATAATTTCTTTCCTCTTCCTATCGACATTTCTACAGAAAAAGACAAGACTTCATCTTCTCTCCATAGGTTTCATTCTTCTCTAGTTTTTCATTCAATCGATCTCTTCGATTTCAAACCATCTCTGCCGTTGTCTCTTCATCCCCACTTCTCTCTGTTTAATTGTCGGAATCAAACCCGCCGCTGTATTTTCCACCTCCATCCTCCGATTGAGGTCTTCTCCATTCTCAATGTTCGATTTTGATGTTAGGGTTTCTGCTACTTGATTTTGTTTTTATAGCTTATGCTGTTTGATTTGCTTGTCAGGGTTTCTGATCGATTTTGTTGCGAGGGTCGGGATACTGCAAAGTCCTTTTGATCCATAAGATTGCTAACGCCAATCATCAGATCCAGCTTCGTTCTCGCTTTCCTTGTTTTTCAGATTTGCTACATATGCTTTGCTTCCACTCTCCAATGCTCTTCTGGGTAATAATAAATCGTACTCGTTTGGGTTTTATTTGGTTGAGTTTCATAGGTTCATGTTTTCCTGATTGTTGTTCAATTCCTGCTAATGTGTTCAATATATGATTGTTCAGGGGATCAAGCTGGAAAAGCTTATCTAAAACTTGTTGACTGTTACTTAAAGGTAAATTCTTTTGGATGAATGTATTGAACTATTAAGTATATGATAACATTGATGTGCATATGCAGTCGGACAACAAACATGATGCTGATAATGCCTATGCTGAAGCTGCTAAATATAGGGGTGCCTATGCCGAAGCTGCTAAATCCTCATTTTTGATTCACACTTCACTATTGCAGTAATATAGGGGTGATTATCAACTCTTTGTGGTTTTTCTTTTCTCTATGCATGTGTTTCATGTCCTAATATAAGTATATAACCATGATCATATATGCAGAGGTTGCATCTTGTCTAGAGCGAGCAATGAATATATTCTGCGAGATAGGAAGGCTCAACATGGCTGCCAGATATTACAAGGTACCATGTGTCTCTTATGCGCCTTTTCTATAGTTTGTTTTGTACTAATAGGTACATTAATGGTTTCGTACTTTTGACAGGATATTGCTGAGTATTATGAATCTGACATGTGCCACCTTTGCAAAGCTGATGTTGTTTCCATCACTACGACATGATTCTAACTTCTACTTTTCTGCAGGATATGGATCCAACTTTTTCAGGAACACGAGAATGCAAATTCTTATCGATAAGGTTTAAACTGAGTTTTATGGTGATTATGGGATATAGCATACATAAAGTATGTTAAATTTGGTTGCATAATTCCCACGAATAGGACCTTGCTGCTGCTATCGATGAAGAAAACATTGCGAAGTTTACATTAAGTTTTGAGTAATACTGTCTTTCTCTACCTTTGTCTGATCTTTATCATGGAATTTTGGAGAACAGCTTTTAGATTTCATGTTTTGTGACGATTTCAGAGTTTCTTCTTCTGATTGTAGTTGATGACGGCATGGAAGCCAAGAGTTAAAAGCATATGGAAGCCTTGCAATAGCACAAACGTTTCTGCTGCAGGTTCGAGTTTCCTCTTTGGAAATTGACAGTGGTGGCTTATGCAAGTAGTGTAGATGGTAACTCTAGAATTGAGCTTCTGCAGAATCAAATTCTAATGGTTACTTCATAATCGAAGCAAACGGTGGCTTGAATCAACAACGCTTGTCAGTATGTTTTACTCTCCATGGCTTCAATCTGACTTTCGTTTGTTAGTTGCATAGTGTGTTGTTTTGTGGATTTAGAGAGCTAAATGCTACTCTTGTCTTGATGCAGATATGTGATGCAGTTGCTCTGGCTGGACTGCTGAATGCTACACTTGTCATTCCGATTTTTCACTTAAACAGTGAATGGCGTGATTCCAGGTTACTATTGGTTTCTGGTTATGCTGCCTTTTGAAAGTTTCCATCACCCATGATCATGGAATTTGATTTGTTATTTGACCAGACATCATTTGACCATTCAAATTTGTGTTTTCATTTTGTTATGTAGGAGAGGCTGAATAGATCTTTGGTGGTTTGTCAAGATAAGTTTGAGGCTGCTATCCAGAAGGCGAGAAATGAAGCGGTAAATGATTTGGAGCAGTGCGGGAAACAAAAAGTTGATGATGCTTCATTTATGTCCTCCCATATTCATGATCACCAAAAAATAATTTTAGTCTAATGAAATAAAATATTGTTTTTGGGATTGCATCTTATAGGAAATATTAAAGGATGTTGTGAGAAGGATTGTATCATTGCATATATCCATACCAAAAATTAAGTTTACAAAATAAAAAAGAGTCAATTAGGTAGATAACTATAGATAGATAAATAATTAGCTAAATGACCATGAGTGTTTGTTTTATTTCTCAACTAAAAAAAAAAATACAACAAAATATTGTTTAATACTAAAAACATAAAACAAAATACAAAATAATATTAAAAAATACAAAAAAAAAGTTAGTGAATTTGATTTAGAGTTTAGGGTATAGGGTATATGGTATAGGGTTTGAAATATTTTTTAGTTTTATTGTTTCATATTAAAAACATAATTATTGTTTCATATTAATAACGTAAAATAAAAAACAAAAGGTTAATGAATCTTTGATTTAGAGTTTAGGGTATAGAGTTTGGGGTATATGAATCTTTGATTTAGGGTTTAGGCTATATGGATCTCATACGGTTTAGGGTATACGTTTTTCTATTTCTTATTTAAAAATACAACAAATTATTACACATACAAAATTACAAAGAAAAGTTTGTGAAATATATTTTTTTGTAATTACTCAATTAACATTGGAATATACAATAAATTTGTCTCTTAATGTGTAAATACAAATTTCAAAATTATAAATAAAAGAAGAATTAAGTTTTGAATATTTAATTTGGGGTTTAGGGCATTGGCGTTTAGGGTTTAGGTTATGTGAAATATAATTTTCGAGTTTGATTTAGTGTACATGGTTTAGGGTTAGGTTTAGTCTCTATGATTTAGGGTTTGAAATATAGTGTATAGGGTTTAAGGTTTGATTTAGTGTCTAAACATAATAATTCTTTAAGTTTGAATTAGTGTATATGGTTTAGGATTTAGAGTATTGGAGTATAGTGTTAACGATTCACGTTTGAAACACATTTTTCCTATTTGTCAATTACAAAAAAAAATATAAATCTTATAATCAAAATTTAAATCTTAAAACCCCAATTCCCAAATCCTTACTTAAGGTTTAGGGTTTGATTTAGTGTATATGGTTGATATGCTCAATTTAATACCTTAAATAGTACTAAAGCAGTTGCTGCAGTAAATCAGGGGTCGAACACAAGAACTCAGTTATCACACAATAGATTCTATAGATCCGAAACAAGCTAAATCAGAAGGTGTAATTGAAAACAAAATTGCAAGTAAAGAATTGTAAATTCAGTTGGAGGCAGATAGGTTCAGGGTATTTCTCAGGAAATCAATGAATGCAGTCTAATTAACTAACATGATTCAGATAAAACGCTGTTCTAGAACTCAAATGCAGTCTAATTAACCAACTCTCGTTGCGAAAACTATCTAAATCTAAATCCTAGGAATTCCAAATCTCTTTGCGAATCCTAAAGTCTAGATCAGCTTTAATAACAGGTTTGATAAGTTCACAAATCAATTAGACCAAATCTCTTTGCGAATAATCGATTTGCTCACCTAAGGTTCTATCAGGTAATTAATCGCACTCTCGTGCCTAACCAATTATCCTAAGATTTAAATTCTAGGTGATTAATCTAGAATTAGCTTTGAGAACAACCTAAGGTGAAGAATTAATTCAGATAATAAATCCTAACAGATAATCAACCTAGCATTCAAAGAAATCCCTATGAGAAAACCCCAAACCTAACAGGTGATCTACTTAGACATGGAAATTGAATCAATAAACATGACTGAATAAATACTCAAATAGATAATAAGAAAGAGTAACAAGATGTTTGAGATCTGAATCTCGGACGAGGGGAAATTCAGACTTGTCTCTCTTCTCACCAAGATCTCTCTTAAAATCAGAACAAATAAAGAATAGCCTAAACAGATGGCTGAAAACCTAATTATATAGCCTAAACACGTTATGGGGTCTTCTTGCAAATACCAAAGTCTTCTGGGCTCTTTTGCAAATCTTTAAGTCTTGGAAAAAGTCGCGGCCCATGAATTCTCAATGAGTGTCGATCGATACCAGGGGGTATCGATCAATGCTTGATGCTCAGTTCGGGCCAGACTTCAGTTTAGCTTCAGAATGCACCAGAATCTCCAATAAAACCCCAAATGTGCTAAAACCTGCAAAGGACTCTAAAAGACTCTAAAATACTATAAAGACTCTATAAAAATGACTTATATCATGGTCTAAACAGGGTAAAAACCATGATATATCAATGGTTTAAGGTTTGATTTAGTGTCTAAACAGAATAATTCTTTAAGTTTGAATTAGCGTATACGGTTTAAGATTTAGAGTATTGGAGTATAGTGTTTATGATTAACGTTTGAAACATATTTTTCCAATTTGTGAATTACAAAAAATATAAATCTTAAAATCAAATATATTCATTTTTAAATCTTAAAACCCCAATTCCCGAATCATAAATTATGAATTATAAATCTTAGATTTTAGATTTAAACATCAAAATTAAATAAAAAAAACTATATTACCAAATGAAAGCTTCTGATTGGTTAATCCATAGTCACAAAGATTTCACTTTTGTTTTAATATCAACCGTTGATGATATTCAATCCAACGGACATTAATCAACTCGTTCTTTTTCTCCTCTTCTCCTACTCTTTCGTCTCCTTCCTCCTCTACAGCCGCCGTCGACCCATGTAAGTCTTCTCTCTTCTTTTTCTCTCTTCTTTCTCTCTCGATCCCTCTCACGGTGGTTATCTCCCGATCCATCCCATGTCTCTCCGAAGAATTCGTCTTATCTACTCCTCTTCTCTTCTTATTCCTTTTGCCGTCCCAACCCCCAATTCCTTTCTCAGTGAGGAAGCTTTCAAGAGCCTTGGTCTCTCTGACTTTTCTCTGGCTAGAACTAAATTGGTATATCTCTTGCTAGAACTAAATTGGTATATCTCGCTTTCTAATTTCTCTAGGATAGACCTTGTAATTCCAAGTGTCAAACTCGTTCATTGTGTTACTTTCTGGGATCTGGTTAATATTTCTGAAGAAAACCCTCATCTCTTTGTTTCAAAGTTGATGACTGATATATCATGGTTTTTACCTTGTTTAGACCATGATATAAGTCCTTTTTATAGAGTCTTTCTAGTGTTTTGTAGTATTTTAGAGTCTTTTACAGGTTATAGCACATTTGGAGCTTAATTGGAGTTATTGGAGCTTTCTGGAACATTCTGGAGCGAAGCAGAGATCCGTGTAGCTAAGACATCAAAATCACCTGAGTATCGATCGATACTGCCTAGTATCGATCGATACCCGTCGAGGAAACAGAAGGATCGCGACTTAATGAAGAGTTGAAGAATTGCAGAATTGGCCCAGAAGACTTTGATAATTACAAGATGGCCCAGAACGTGTTTTAGGTTATAAATAGAGATTTTTACAGCCACTTTTAGGCTAGGCTTTATTTTTGTATTTCTTGGATTACTTTGGTTTTAGAGAGACAAGTTTGAATCTCCCTTCGTCCGAGATCAGATCTCAAAACCACTTTGATTATATTTGATTGATGATTTATTCAAACATGTTGATTGTTTCATTCTCCATGTCTGAGTAGATCCATTTTAGGTTTAGGGTTTTCTCATAAAGGATTTCTTTGAATGCTAGGTTAATTATCTGTTTAGGATTCACCATCTGAATTACTTCTTCGCCTTAGGTTGTGTTCAAAGCTAATTCTAGGTTGACGAATCTGGAACTTAGATCTTAGGATAATTGATTAGGCACGAGAGTGCGATTAATTACCTGATAGAACCTAGGTGAGCAAATTGATTATTCGCAAAGAGATTTGGTTTAATTGATTTGTGAACATATCAAACCTGAACTTTAAAACTGATTTAGACTTTAGGATTCGCAAAGAGATTTGGAATTCCTAGGATTTAGATTTAGATAGTTTTCGCAACGAGAGTTGGTTAGCTATGTTTTAGTGATTTGAGTTCAAGAACCGAGCGTAATCTGAATCTTGTTAGTTAATTTAGCTGCATTCATTGATTTCCTGAGAAATACCCTGAGCCTATATTCTCTCCATTGCTTTAATTTACGTAATTGCTTTCAATACCATTGATCACTTAGCGTAATTCAGCATCTAGAATCTATTGTGTGTTTCCTTGAGTCTTTGTGGATTCGACCCCTAGCTATATTACAACTACTACTTTAGTACTGTTAGGGTATTAATTTGAGCATATCAAATTTGGCGCCGTTGTCGGGGACTCAATTCGCCATTACATTTTAGCTGTAGAGTTTCGACTAAGTTCGTCGGTATCGATCGATACTCACCAGTATCGGTCGATACTAGGGCGATTTCTTTGTTGATATCGATCGATACCATCCAGTATCGATCGATACTCAACGTTTTTTTTTGTTACTAACGTGTCTTACCTAGTGTGTTTCAGGTGTGAATTTGGGACGTGCAAACAGGAAGACGAAGCAGACATTAGAGATGAGCAACACAGTGATATTAAGACCTGATGCAGCTGGAGACGTCGTTATTCCTCCTGCTGTTGTTGATGAGATTGTCGCGCCAGCTAGGCGCGCCAACGTTGGGGATGATGCAGTAGTTAATCGTGGTCGAATGATTGGTGAGTACAACATGCCTCATCAGTATTATACCAATCGATCCGCAATCTGTATTCCTACGTTCCAGAGAACTGATTTTGAGCTGAAGCCTGCTTACTTTGCTCTTGTTGGTCAGCACACTTTTACTAGTCTTCCTCATGAACATCCTATGGACCACATTGAGAAATTCGAAGATTTGGTCACTAGCGTGAAATACGATGGAGTGCCCAATGAATTCTTTTTCTGTAAGCTGTTCCCATACTCTCTTGGTAGAGAAGCTACTTACTGGCTGAAGCAGTTACCTCCTGTATCACTGACTACCTGGGAAGAGACTAAGAGCGCCTTCTTGAACAATTTTTTCGATGATGCGAGATCTGAGGAGCTCAGGAACAAGATCTCTAAATTTTCTCAGGGAGGAACCGAGGGACTTAAGGTCGCTTGGGTGCGATTCAGATCTTATCAGAGGGATTGTCCGCATCATGGGTTCGATATGGTTCAGTTGCTGAATTTCTTCTTCAGAGGGATTGACTGTACGTACCAGATGGCATTGGACTCTGCTAGCAACGGAAACTTCTTTACCAGATATCCTGACGATGCTTATCAGTTGATTGAGAACTTTGCATCTAGCCATAGCGCCAAGAATGCAGACTTTGAGAGAAGGAAGCAGGCTGGAAGCATGGATGGGTTGCAGATTGCTGAGGTGCATGCGAAGCTGGATTCGGTGCATAATTTGTTGATGGGCAGGCAGAAGAAGACTGTTCGTTTTGCTGAAGAAAATGCAGTGGAACATGTTAACTACGTCGGTGGAGCTGGATCTCAGGATCAAAGGTATCAATACCCATCCACACCACCCAGAACTTCTGAAAACAAGATAGAATCCATGCTTGAACAGCTTCTTCACGGACAGCAGCAGATGACAGCAACTTTCAACGGGAGGTTGGATACCTTGTACACTGATCTGAATAGCAAAATCGAGGCTCTCAGAGTTCGTCAGACGATTTTGGATACACAGTTAGCCCAGACTGCCAAGATTTTAGCTAATTCTACCAAGAACGACGAAGAGGATCCTGAAATCGCCAAGGTATCGACCGACACCACAGAGTATCGATCGATACCAACCCAAATCCTTTCTCGAAACGAGTCAGAACCCAGAGTATCGATCGATACCCTACCTAGTATCGATCGATACCCCTCGCAGATCGAGCCAGAGTTTATGATGACGCCCGAGTTGATTGAAAAGATGGGCTGCAAGCCTAAAGTGCCATATCCTCGACCACCTCCACTGACGCAGCTGACTAAGAGGGAAGACCCATGAATCTTCTCAGTTCCCTGCTCTATTTCTGGAGCTAAATTCAAAGAGTCTCTCGTCGACTCAGGGGCTAGCGTTAATGTCATGTCAAGGGCAATTGCAGAGAGATTTGGAGCTGATATTCGATCTCCCAAGACATCTATCACATTCGCGAACTCTTCAACCTCAACTCCATATGGTGCAATTGCTGATTTACTTGTCCAAGTAGGAGGTTGTCTGGTCCCTACTGATTTTCAGGTTGTTGAGATGAGTGCCAATTCTACTACGCAATTGATCCTTGGAAGACCGTTCATGGCTACAGTTGGTGCGATTATGGATACGCCAAGTAAGAGAATCTCATTCTCATACATTGACAAGGAGGTGTACTACGATGCTACCCCTATTAGAAGAACTCCTAGACATATCTCTTGCATCACCATTGTCACATGAGAGACGTTGGTAACCGATCTTTTAGAAGAACTTCCTGACGAGCTAACTGTCACAAACGTTTTATATAGTCCTTTTGTCCTCACCAAGAAAGACGTCGAAACAGTTAAGGCAAAGGAGAAGGTGAAGAGCAAAGAAGTGCAAGGTGCTCCCTCTGTGACTTTAACCCCTCAAAAAGTGCGATGGAGATTCAATTCAATATAAGGTGAAGTGCAAGGGAACTTCGAAACCATTCTCCAAAGCACGAATTCTTCTCACTTCGGAGCTGAAAGAAAAAGGACAGGAGTTTGTGGAGAACATGATGAGCAGATATCTAACGCTGGCGATGTCAAATTGTGGAGCTTGTTTCGGCGCAAGTTCTCATTTTTCTCCTGACTGATCGCCCGTAAAGTCAAGCTCGTGACGTAAAACAAGCGCTTGGTGGGAGGCAACCCACTGGTGAGTCTATATATAAACCTTTCTATTTTAATTTTTTTTGTGTCTTGTGTATTTAGTGAATCAGATGAACGGGAGAAACGAACTTACATCGAGCAGATCACATCTGTATCGATAGATTGATACAAGACTTTTTTAGTCTATAGGAGGTATCAATAACCCCAACACGTGTAGTATGAAGGTTATCAATCCATAAAGGGATTTGTCCTAATCATTAAGAATGCAAGGCACTTAAAGCAAGTTAAGCTAAACAAGTGTGGTTTGTGATTAATTATCAATTCAAAACAAGTGAATAGCAAAAGCACTAAGCAAGATTGTAAATCAATAGGCAAAAGCGAATCTAGAGATAGGGTTATCGATATAAGAAGTCCCAAGTTCAATTCATGATGTTCATTTACTTAAGCAAGGTAATCCCTAGGCATAAGATCCTAAACTTGACTAATTCTCTTTCAAGCAATTAATCACTATGCTAATCATCTAACCCATTAGCAAATCATCATTTGTGGATCATTGATTAGCAAGCATTAAGTTTAAATTAACAAGATCAACCAAAAATACACCCTAGACAACTATTGTTATAGGCTAGGAATGTAAATCTCTTGTTTAATTCATCAAAGCATTTCACCAAACACTTGGTGTGCATGAAATGCCTTATGATCTAAATCTACTTTTTCAAGCTAGATTTAGCCTTAAGAACATTAATCAAGAAGGGATATAAGAAGATCTAACCCTAAACACCATGAATCAAGCCTAAGAACATCTTAATCTACCCTCTCTCTAAAACCTAAAAGACTACTCAAGATCCATCAAGATTACCTCAAAATCGATATAGATGGGAGATGAATTCATTGATGGGTGATGGATAATCAAGATGAAAAGAAGATAGATGGAAGAGATTGATGAAAATAAATACCAAGTTGCATAAAAACCAAAGATCCTTCTTACAAATCTCAAACTCTCTCAAAGGTAAAGGTTTTGAGCATAAGAAAAAGCATACATAAAAATTAGGTTTAGATGAGTATTTATAAGAAAAAGTGGACAACAGGATCAACATCAATGTGTTGCATCGATGTGTGGCAGTCTTCTGGTCGAGGTTAAGCTCCCTGGTGTAGCATCAATGTGTTGCACCGATGTGTGACTGCTTTCTGGTCGATGTGAGAGCTAACAAACTCCCAAACTCCTTCAACCGCTTCACTTGCTCCCGATCCGGATAGTCTTCAGTAAATCGGCGATAACTTCCTAACCTGATGTCCGAATGACCTGATTCGAATTTCCCTGGACAGCTGACTCGTCCATATACAATCTTCATGAAGACCCCAAGAGCTGGATCACATCGGAACGCCTTCGTCTGATCGGTTCTTTGAGACGTTCCGGATGGTTCCTCTCTAGTCTTTAAGCACCAAATCTCCAAACTCCACCAAGTGTCTCCAAACACCTAGTAAACTCCTCAAAAACATGCAAAACTCACTAGGACCTAATGAAAACACCTAATACTCTAATAAGTACCAAAATGCTATAAAAACTATGCAAGACACATGCATGAGACACAAAACAAAGACAAGAATGCATGCTAAAAAGAGGTAAAATATGCACATATCAATTCCCCCAAACTTAGACCATTGCTTGTCCTCAAGCAAACAAAGTCAAGGATGAGATATGCAATGAAATGCAAGTGGAGCTCGAACCTATAAGAAGCATAAGAAACAATCGCACTCAACGTCCAAGTTACTAGTTCTAGGATGCACCAAAGTTGTCTACTCAAAAGGAGATAGCCATTTCCTTCACAACATGCAACAAGCCAAACCTCAACCTAGACAAACCATTCTATTCTCTAGCCTCTTAACATTGATTAATGATTTTATCCGTGAATGGTGCTTATGCAAAATCAAATGAAACCGCTTGGCTAAAGGACCGGTTATGAGATGAAAGTGATCTCATCAATATGTAAGGGCAATCAAATACAAGGATCTCTCAATGAACGAGCAAACTTTGACAAAATGCTAAAGGTAAAAGGCAACCTATGCATACAAGGAAATACTTTCGTCTACCCGAATGCTTAGAGCGTCTCTATCCTAAAGCTCTTAACCCGTTGCGCCCATAACTTAAGCTACCCTTTTATCATGAGGCATTTTGCCTTTTTGAAACCCGCACATCTTTCTTGTCTCTTCACTTCACTTTCT
>PKML01003403.1:286318-307236 GCA_002933935.1 Eutrema yunnanense
TCACCCTTGAACTCAATGCCTCAACTTTGCTATTAAGATCGTTGTAAGAGCAAATGACCTTGTTAGTGGTTTCCGCTTGGCCCTTGATGAGTTGTTGGAACATGGAGGCCAAACCAAGCTCTTGCGGTTTAGACGTAGGTGCTTGACCTTGGGGCACAAACCCTTGTTGTTGCCCTTGAAAACCGGGTGGAGCTTTGGGTTGAAAGCCACTTTGGTTTCCTTGGAATTGGTTCCTTGGAACATACCCTTGTTGGTTGAAGTTAGAAGGTTGACCTTGAGATTGGAATTGTTGTTGTGGAACTCCTTGAGCTTGAGTAGATTGTTGAGGGTAAAGTTGGTCTTGTGGATTCCTATAGGTTTGGTTGAACCCTTGTCTTTGGAAGTTACCTTGATTCCCCACATAATTTACTTCCTCATGTGTTTCCACGGCCTCCTCTTGATAGCAAGCTTGATTGTTCTCATAGTCACCAATGAAATGTACCGCCTTTTGAGACTCCTTTTGAGAGGCAAGAAGCTTGTCTATCATAGAGGCTTGCTTATCCAACTTCTCAATCAAGGCTTTCATGTCTTTGGCTCTCTTGTTCTCGTCAAAGTCACTAGTAGTCCTTGTGGCACGGTCATAATCGTCGCCATAGTTGCCATCACTTTGAGCCAAGTTCTCTACCAACTCCATTGCATCCTCCACGTCCTTAGCTAGGAAATTACCATTCGATGCCGTATCGAGTAGCATTCGAATCTGAGGTAAAGCGCCTCGGTAGAGAGTACTAAGAAGTGAGGCGTCGGAGAAGCCATGATGTGGGCATTAAGAAGTGTAGCCTCTAAATCTCTCCCAAGCCTCGTTGAAAGACTCAATAGACCGTTGTGTGAAGCTTGAAATCTCATTGCGAAGTTTGGCGGTTCTAGCCGGTGAGAAGAATTTGGCTAGAAAGGCCCTTTTGCAATCATCCCAAGAAGTAATAGAACCTTGAGGCAAGCTTTTCTCCCATTGGTGAGCCTTGTCACCCAAAGAGAACGGAAAGAGACGAAGCTTGAAACCATCTTCGGATACTCCGTTAATCTTGGTGAGACCACATATCCGGTCAAATTGGTCAATGTGATCTAGAGGATCCTCCATTGACAACCCATGGAACTTGTTAGCTTGAACCATGTTGATTAGTCCGGGTTTGACCTCAAAGTTGTTGTTTTCAACCGGTGGAGCTTGAATGCCGTGGCGGTTTTGGTGAGCATTAGCGGCATCACCTTCTCCAACAATGTTTCTAGCTCTAGGTGGGTGGTTGGGACCTCTTGGCCGGGCGGGTGGAAGAGTGTGGTTTCCATTGCCACCTTGTGCGGGATGGTTTCCATTACCACCTTGGTTGTTGCCGTGTCCATCCCCATTCCCACCGTTCCTTTGGCGGGGAATGGGTTCATTGATGTTCCCAAGTGGAACGTCTCTCAAGTCTTCCATTTCGATGGTCACTTCCTCTTGAACCCGCGCTCTATCTCTTCTTGCTCTAGAACCTCTCTCAAGTTGATCAATATCGTCTCTTGGCTCGACAAGGTTAGTGTTGCCTCGGGAACGAGTATGCATACACCTATAGAGAGTAAAAGCAATAAGAAAGCAAATGTTATTAGTAACTTTTGTAGAAAATAAAACTTAAGCTCACTAAGAACCTAAATCTTAATGGAAGAAAGAATCCCAATATGGCAACGGCGCCAAATTGATACAAGACTTTTTAGTCTATAGGAGGTATCAATAACTCCAACACGTGTAGTATGAAGGTTATCAATCCATAAAGGGATTTGTCCTAATCATTAAGAATGCAAGGCACTTAAAGCAAGTTAAGTTAAACAAGTGTGGTTTGTGATTAATTATCAATTCAAAACAAGTGAATAGCAAAAGCACTAAGCAAGATTGTAAATCAATAGGCAAAAGCGAATCTAGAGATAGGGTTATCGATATAAGAAGTCCCAAGTTCAATTCATGATGTTCATTTACTCAAGCAAGCTAATCCCTAGGCATAAGATCCTAAACTTGACTAATTCTCTTTCAAGCAATTAATCACTATGCTAATCACCTAACCCATTAGCAAATCATCATTTGTGGATCATTGATTAGCAAGCATTAAGTTTAAATCAACAAGATCAACCAAAAATACACCCTAGACAACTATTGTCATAGGCTAGGAATGTAAATCTCTTGTTTAATTCATCAAGGCATTTCACCAAACACTTGGTGTGCATGAAATGCCTTATGATCTAAATCTACTTTTTCAAGCTAGATTTAGCCTTAAGAACATTAAACAAGAAGGGATATAAGAAGATCTAACCCTAAACACCATGAATCAAGCCTAAGAACATCTTAATCTACCCTCTCTCTAAACCCTAAAAGACTACTCAAGATCCATCAAGAAAACCTCAAAATCGATATAGATGGGAGATGAATTCATTGATGGGTGATGAATAATCAAGATGAAAAGAAGATAGATGGAAGAGATTGATGAAAATAAATACCAAGTTGCATAAAAACCAAAGATCCTTCTTACAAATCTCAAACTCTCTCAAAGGTCAAGGTTTTGAGCATAAGAAAAAGCATACATAAAAATTAGGTTTAGATGAGTATTTATAAGAAAAAGTGGACAACATGATTAACATCAATGTGTTGCATCGATGTGTGACATGCTTCTGGTCGACGTGAACCTTGTTGGAGCTGGGCATCGATGAGTGACATCGATGTGGATGATGTCTTGGGCGAGGTTAAGCTCCCTGGTGTAGCATCAATGTGTTGCACCGATGTGTGACATGCTTCTGGTCGATGTTAAGCGCCCTGGTGTAGCATCAATGTGTTGCACCGATGTGTGACATGCTTCTGGTCGATGTGAGAGCTGACAAACTCCCAAACTCCTTCAACCGCTTCACTTGCTCCCGATCCAGATAGTCTTCAGTAAATCGGCGATAACTTACTAACCTGATGTCCGAATGACCTGATTCGAATTTCCCTGGACAGCTGACTCGTCCATATACAATCTTCATGAAGACTCCAAGAGCTGGATAACATCAGAACGCCTTCGTCTGATCGGTTCTTTGAGACGTTCCGGATGGTTCCTCTCTAGTCTTTAAGCACCAAATCTCCAAACTCCACCAAGTGTCTCCAAACACCTAGTAAACTCCTCAAAAACATGCAAAACTCACTAGGACCTAATGAAAACACCTAATACTCTAATAAGTACCAAAATGCTATAAAAACTATGCAAGACACATGCATGAGACACAAAACAAAGACAATAATGCATGCTAAAAAGAGGTAAAATATGCACATATCATCGATACCCTGATGGTATCGATCGATACTCATCGCGCAGGTAAGTCCCTCCTTAAAACCCTTGGGTTTTCTTTTCTTCTCAACAGTGCCCATCGGTCGATACACATCTGAAACCTAATCCCAAAATCACCAAATCTTCGTTTCTTCACGGATTTGACTGATTCCAGTGCCTAATCTCGTTGGATTTTCATCCTTTATCTATTTCTATCATCTATCCATCCGATCCGCAAGGTATGGCACACTAATTCCCCCTTTTTATGTCAAAAGAGCACAAGGTTTGGTTTTCATGGTTCCTATCTCTTTTCACTCGTTTTTCTTGAGCAATGCCTGCTAGATAAGTGTTTAGAGCATGATTATCGAACCCCCTTTGTGCTAGTTAGTCGGAATTTTGGACGGATTTGATGGATTTTGAGTTTTTGGTTCGCAAATCGCCAGTGTATCGATCGATACCCTGATGGTATCGATCAATACCCTACGTACAGATATGGGATTTTGATAAATTTGATGATGATTGTTACTGTTTCTTTGTCTTTGATTGCAGATGAGTACTCGTAAGAGAAACCAAACGGATGATGCATCAAGCTCCAACCCGCGCCCAAAGGAATACCACATGTTTCAACGTGTCAAGATTTGGGATGGAAGACATTGGCGAATGGGTGTAGTGCACGGTTGCCTACGCGATGACCACTACAAAGTGCAGGTTGATGGAGCTTCAGGACGTATTGAGGTTCCGCATGATTCTTTGCGCGAAATCCCACCACTACCAGAGACAGGGCCTTCACTACCTCCTACCGATCCAGTGGCTCCTAACATCACATGTAGTGCTCCTTGGCCTAGGAGGAACGAGAAAGCCAGGATTCCTTGCAATCGAGTTTGGGAAGGAACGAACAGGGAAATCGTTGAGAGCACAGACTGCATCTACAGGACCGTCTCTGATGACTGGGATAACTACGATACGTTTCATTACAACGGATGGCTTGGCATTGATGTGCAGCCCACTCGATTCGTTGATGGAGTCGCCATCCGTCGCTTGGGTATAGATAGTGAGCTCCAGTGCCTACTTGGGAGGATAGGTCTAGGTACTCTTGCCACATAGCAGTACGATCTATTCCCTGACTTTGTTCGGCAGTTCATGGCGACAGTTCGCGTCTACTACAGAGATGAGGTTCTCAAGGACGCACAGGAGGGTGTCTTGACCTTCATGATTCGCGGAGTGAGGTACAGGCTGCCCATTCCTGATTTATGCGATATCTATGGCTTTCTGATATATCATGGTTTTTACCCTGTTTAGACCATGATATAAGTCCTTTTTATAGAGTCTTTATAATATTTTGGAGTCTTTTAGAGTCCTTTGCAGGTTTTAGCACATTTGGGGTTTTATTGGAGATTCTGGAGCATTCTGGAGCTAAACTGAAGTCTGGCCCAAACTGAGCATCGAGCATCGATCGATACCCCCTGGTATCGATCGACACTCATCGAGAATTCATGGGCCGCGACTTTTTCCAAGACTTAAAGATTTGCAAAAGAGCCCAGAAGACTTTGGTATTTGCTAGAAGACCCCATAACGTGTTTAGACTATATAATTAGGTTTTCAGTCATCTGTTTAGGCTATGCTTTATTTTCTATACTTTGGTTAGAGACAAGTCTGATTTCCCTTCGTCAGAGATCAGATCTCTAAACCTTTTTTGATTATTTTATTGATGATTTATTCAAACATGTATTTTGATTCAATTGTCATGTCTGAGTAGATCCACTTCAGGTTTAGGGTTTTCTCATAAAGGATTTCTTTGAATGCTAGGTTAATTATATGTTTAGGATTCACCATCTGAATTATAGTTCTTCGCCTTAGGTTGTGTTCAAAGCTAATTCTAGGTTGACGAATCTGGAACTTAGATCTTAGGATAATTGATTAGGCACGAGAGTGCGATTAATTACCTGATAGAACCTAGGTGAGCAAATTGATTATTCGCAAAGAGATTTGGTTTAATTGATTTGTGAACATATCAAACCTGAACTTTAAAGCTGATTTAGACTTTAGGATTCGCAAAGAGATTTGGAATTCCTAGGATTTAGATTTAGATAGTTTTCGCAACGAGAGTTGGTTAGCTATATTTTAGTGATTTGAGTTCAAGAACTGTGCGTAATCTGAATCCTTTTAGTAAATTAGACTGCATTAATTGATTTCCTGAGTAAAACCCTGGGCCTATATTTCCTCCATTGATTTACAACCTTTTTAATTTCGTACTTGTTTTAGTTTACATCTTCTGATTTAGCGTGTTTCGAATCTATACAATCTATTGTGTGAAATCTCGAGTTCTTGTGTTCGACCCCTGATTTACTGCAGCAACTGCTTTAGTACTATTTAGGGTATTAAATTGAGCATATCAATTTTGGCGCCGTTGCCGGGGACTCAATTTCGCCGTTAGATTTTAGCCAAGAAATTCGTCTAAATCGCACGAGTATCGATCGATACCCTTGAGTATCGATCGATACCCGTCGTAAATTTCAGTTACTTACGCTCTTTACTTTTGGATTTCAGGTGTATGCCTAATCGAGAAACCAGAAGCAAAAAGAGTACTCCGCTAGTTGATCTATCACTGGAACAGCTAGCACACGTGGAACGAACGAACAGGAAAGCAAAGAAATCAGCAAAGATGAACAACAACCAAGTGGGTTTAGTTCGTGATGCAGCTGGTGCCTACAGAGACCAAGAGGGTCGGTTGTGCAATGAGCAAGGACAACGTCTGGATGGAGAGGGGATACTCATTCCACCTGCTCCTGTTGTCGCTGATAATGCTGTGGTTAATCGTGGAAGAACGATTGGTGAGTACAACAGGCCAGAGCAGTTTTTCGCCAATCGGTCTGCGATTCGTCCTCCTGCCTTTGAGAGGAACGACTTCGAGCTGAAACCCGCTTACTACACTTTAGTGGGACAGCATCTCTTCCATGGTCTACCTCATGAGCATCCGATGGACCATGTAGAGAAGTTTGAGGACTTGGTCACTAGCATCTAGAGCAATGGAGTGTCCTACGACTACCTCTTCTGCAAGCTCTTCCCCTACTCTCTAGGTGGAGATGCTACTTACTGGCTGAGGCAGCTACCTGCTGGATCGCTGACTAATTTGGAGGACACTAAGAGGGCCTTCCTGATTAACTTCTACGATGATGGACGATCTGAAGATCTGAGGAATAAGATCTCCACTTTTTCTCAAGGACATGCTGAGGCGTTCAAGGCTGCTTGGACAAGATTCAGATCGTACCAAAGAGATTGTCCACATCATGGATACTCTGATGTGCAGCTGCTGGGTATCTTCTTCAGAGGAGTAGATTGGAGATATCAAATGGGTCTGGACGCTTCCAGCAATGGTAATTTCAACACCAGATATCCTGAGGATGCTATTGTGCTGATTGAGAAATTTGCCTCTAGTAGTAGCACCAAGAGCGCAGATTTCGAGCTCAAGAGGCTGGCTGGTAATCAGGATGGGTCGCAGATCGCTGAAGTTAAGGCTCAGCTGGATTCAATGCACAGTCTTCTGCTGGGAAAGACAACAAAGGCCGTCCACTTTGCTGCTGAGAATGAAGAAGAAGATTGTAACTACGTTGGTGGTTCTGGTTTTCAGGGTCAGCGATTTGGGTACAACACCAATCGAAACTTCACCAACAACGGTCAGCAAGGAGGGTACCAATCCCCACCACCCAAAGCTCCTGACAACAAGATTGAGGCCATGTTTGAAACACTCGTTCAAGGACAGCAGCAGATCACGGTGAACTTCAATGGTAAGATGGACACCATGTACACCGATTTGAGTGAAAGGATCGAAGCTCTAAAAACGAGCCACAGGATGCTAGAGACGCAATTATCTCAGACTGCAGCAAATTCCAAGGGAAAGACGGTTCATTCACACAATGCACACGTCAATGCAATCTCCTCATGTGCAGAAAATCTCGAAGATGTTCCTGAAATCGCACAAGCATCGATCGATACTCCCCAGCATCGATCGATACTCCCCAGTATCGATCGATATCAGCCCAGACGTCTGTTCGAATGGATCCAAAAACCCGTGTATTGATCGATACCCCATTGGTATCGGTCGATACCGAGGCGATTTCTGAGGAGGCATATGAGATTTCGACCAAGGAGCCTCAAGTAGTAGCAGCAAGATTCAATATCGCCCAATTTTGGGAAGACTATGAAACGAAGTGTCAGGCAGCGAGAGCTAAGGAACGAGCTGAGAAAAGAGCTCGCAACCCCAAGAAGGAGAATCCTGTTCCTAAACATCTCAGAGATCCCATCTCTCCAAAGCATCTGCGTGTCTTTGAGAAGATGGTAAGAAGGATTTCCCCTGATTCAACCTTTGAAGAAGCTCTAGAGTGCCGTCCTCTGCTAAGTCACTTCAAAGACTGCAGAGAAACCGAGGAAGAGATTAAGGCACTCTTCATTAAGGCTAGAGGTCCACCTCCACTGAGACAGCTGACCCAAAGAGAAGATCCAGGGAAATTCGCGGTTCCATGCTCCATATCTGGAGTTGATTTCAAAGAGTCTCTTGTCGACTCAGGGGCTAGTGTCAATGTCATCTCAAGGGCAATTGCAGAGCGGTTGGGGGCTGATGTTCGATCACCAAAGGTATCTATCACACTCGCGAACAACTCCACCTCACTTCCATATGGTACAATCTCTGCTCTACAGGTCAAAGTAGGAGATTGTCTGGTGCCGACTGATTTTCAGGTTGTGGAGATTGGTGCGATATCTCGTATGCCTATACTCCTTGGACGACCGTTCATGGCTACTGCTGGCGCGATCATAGACACGCCTAATAAGAGAATCTCTTTCTCTTACATAGACGGAGGGGTCTATTATGATGTCATTCCCCCTAGGAGCGTTCCCACACGTGTCTCTAGCATCGAGGTTGTTACAGGAGAGTGGCTAGCAGTTGATCTTTTGGAAGAGCCTCCTGATGAGCCTACTGTCGCAGAGATTTCAGCTCAACCGCCCAGCATCCCTAAGGTAGTTGCCAAGAAGGTCAAGGCAACAAAGAAGAAGGCCAAGAGCAAAAAGGTCGAGGATCCCCATGTCACTTTGATACCTCAGAAGTGTGATGGGAATTCGATTAAGTATAAGGTCAAATGCAAAGGAGCTTCGAAGCCATTCTCCAAGGCTAGGGTCCTTCTTACTTCTGAGCTGAAAGAGAAAGGAAAAGAGTTTGTGGACAGCATGCTGAAGAGAACGCTGAAGATAGCAATGTCGAGTTGTGGAGCCTGTTTTGGTGCAAGCTCTCACTCTTATCCAGCCTGAAGGGCGTTACAGTCAAGCTATTGACGTTAAACGAGCGCTTGGTGGGAGGCAACCCACTGGTGAGTCTGTTTTTGAGTCGTTTTTGTTTTTATTTTCGTTTGTTTTGAGTTTGTGTCAGGATGAACAAGGAGCAACTCGAAATCGCCTAAGTGTCGATCGATACCCCATTGGTATCGATCGACACCAATCGCGGATGAAAAGTTCGTCAAGTCGATTTAAGCCTGGTATCGATCGATACCAGCCTGTGTGTCGATCGATACTTGACGTTCTAGCAAGGTAACTTCTGGTTTCTCTTCGTTTATCCTTTTCTTTTGTTTTATTTCACTGACTCTAGGCTAGATAACACTGGGGACAATGTTGTTCAAGTCTGGGGGAGGTGTCTGCTGACAAAGTTTTTGTTTTTCTTAGAGTCAGTCGTTTTATCAAGTCAAAATTGTTTTATTGAGTCAAAATTTTGTTGGAGATGATGATCCTGTGCTTGAACCTATTGATTTGATTTTGTTTTTGAGTGCACAGTGTTACAGGATCAGTTCTAGGTCGACTATTGAAAAATCCAAAGGCTGACCAGTTAACTAGAAAACATACATATCTCCATCAGAGTTCTTCTGAAGCCTGAGCCAAATTTTGCACTTCATCAATGTGGTAAACTTTCAATTCTTTTTTGTTGTTTCTGAAGCTAGTAGGGGCGGTTTTCTACTGTAACCTAATCGCACATCGTATAACCTAATCTAGGACAAGCATTCGTGAAAGGGACTAATAGCAATGGTGCAGAGACGGAAGAAATTGTTGAAGTATATGAGAGGAACGGACTGGGACTCTTACTGCCTTTCACTGTCAAAACTCGGCCTTCGTGACAATATAACCTAATTGATTCTCATTTTCTAGGGTTTAGTTTAGAGAAATCTTTGTTTGATGGTTACATGGTCTGTTTAAGATTTCATGTTTTGTATGTTACTATTTTGTTGTTTTGGAATTTTAATGGAAAATCTAGTTATATTTTATGATATAATTGTCTTTAATTAGTGTTAATTATATTAATTAGGTAATATCATCTCAATATATAGCAATACAATTATAGCACGATACAAATATTCGGTTGTATTTTATATTTGTCATCATAATTAGTGTTACAGCACGAGAAAAATGCCATGAAACAATAATCAATGGCATTTTTAATCTCCGACTATAGATTATCTTACAGCACGACAAAAACGCCATTAATAAATAATCAATGGCGTTTTAAAATTGTCACTATAAAACAAATTACAACATTAAAAATATGATACGAAAAATCTAAGAATAGCACGAATATGACGCTAGGAAATTAATTTCTATAGCTTTTGATTTGCGCTATCATAGGTCAGACTAACGTAGCATTTAAAAAAATGCTACGAAAGGAGGGGGGTCTATTGTAGCTGTGGTGAACCTAGCGTTTTAAAATACGCTACCAAAGGCTACGGTAGCATTTTTTCACGCTACCAACGTGCCTTTTTCTTGTAGTGTAAGGCAGGCCATTTGGCAACTTAGGGTTTCACAGCCTTCGTACTCTTCACGTCAGCTTCTCGCCGCCGCTGTCCTCCACAGTCGGCGGTGATGGCAACTCCGGAGAACTCACCAGATCCCCCATCTCTGATCCCCTCAAAGCACACGCAGTCTTGGTCCTCGGTTGTTCAGAACGAACAAATTTTAACGAAGTATGATCTTAGCCTCACGACTTCAGGAGGACATCACTCAGTTGAAGTCCCAGATGAAAATTTTGAGAATGCATCCCCTCTGTGGGAGGATTTTATTATCGGCAGCTTTCTTACAATGGTATCTCACGTTGCAAAGGTGCATTTCATCATGAACAAAATGTGGTTTCAAGTGGTTAATCAAATAACTTTGATACTCATGTGGTTAATTCAACAACTTTGAAATTTTGTGTATGCAATCCAATAGTTCGAACGAGAATTCTGCGCGGAGTATGTGGAATAATCCAGAGATTCCAATGGTGGTATCGAAGTGGTCTCCAGTTACGGAAGAGGACTTGCCGGAAGTGAAGTCAATTCCATTATGGGTCCGTCTCAAACAAGTTCCAATGACCATGTTTTCGTGGAAAGGATTAGGCTTCATCACTAGCGCAGTTGGTGAACCAGTGAGGTTGCATCCAGAAACAGCCGCATGCTCAAGTTTCGAGATAGCAAATGTGTTTGTTAAAGCTGATCTTTCAAAGGAACTCCCAAAGAAGATTAGTTTTACAAAGAGTAGAAAAGTTTCAGAGGTTGATTTTTACTATCCATGGCTTCCACCGAAATGTACGGAGTGCGAGAAGTGGTGTCATTTAGTGAATGTGTTCAAGCAAAAAAAGAAGGGTCGAGAGAACATACCAAAGAGTAGTGAGATGGATTCATCAGGAGAGAAGGTTTCAGAACAAAAAACTGCAGGAAATAATACAACAGCTGGTGCAGATGACAATGCAGGAGTAACTACAGTCCTAGTACCCCCTGTTTCCGTAGATGAAGTCGCCTCTGCTCATGTTGGCCCCTCTGGCGCTATAGATGATGATTCCTATGTTCATGTATATGCCCCCTCTTTGGTGGAATCTTCAGAAAAACAATGGAAATTGTATATCGGAATGAGGAATTTACAATGGAGAATCGAGTTTGGGAAAATAACGAGCATGCTAATGGTTTGCAATCGGAAGTAGACACTTCGAAAAACTGGTTAAAGGTGTCACCGGCTAAGACAGGGAGAAGTCCAATAAAACCTGCACAAATCGAGATTTCCCAGGCATCAAAATTTGATATCCTCAATAGTTTGGGTGAAGATGGAGAAATAATAGAAGAAGAAGAGCATTTTCGGGAGATAATAGAACAGATCCCAAAGGATTTGGAGAAACGAGAAGATGAGAAATCAAAGTTGCTGGTGGCAGAAGAAGGGATGATGAGACAATCCCTGCCAAGTACCCCAAAGACGAAACTTAATAAACAAATATCGGAGACAGTTGCCAAAACTACTAAGGAACATCACCTTAGTGTTTTGAGTAAAAAGTCCACCAAAAAAAACCTTTAAATGTCGAGTTTCTTTTGGAATGTGAGAGGATTTAATAAATCATCAAAACATTCAGTTGTCTGGATTAATAATGATTCGGTGTAGTTTGGGTGTTTGCTAGAGACGAGAGTTAAGGAAAGCAAAGCGCTTAGGATTGCATTTTCTGTTTTTAAGGATTGGCCTTTTATGTCTAATTATGAGTTCAATCGCCTTGGAAGAATTTCGGTGCTTTAGAAAGATGCAGTAAGAGTATCGCCGGTGTACAAGAGTGACCAGCTTATAACTTGCTCGGTTTTGTTAAATGGATAGGAAGCAGAAAATTTAGTTTCATTTGTGTATGCTTTGAATACTATGGAAGGAAGAAGTTTATGGATGATATGCTCAAATTAATACCCTAAAAGTACTAAAGCAGTTGTTGTAGTAAAGTAGGGGTCGAACACAAGGACTCGTAGAAATCACACAATAGATTAAATAGATTCGAATTAAGCTAAACCAAAAGATGTAATTGAAAGCAATGCGTAAATTAAACAAGATGTAATTCGATTGGGAAAAGATAGGTTCAGGGTATTCTCAAGAAATCAATGAATGCAGATAAATTAACTAGGAGGATTCAGATTTAGCGCGGTTCTTGAACTCAAATTACTAAAGTATAATTAACCAACTCTCGTTGCGAAAACTATCTAAATCTAAATCTTAGGAATTCCAAATCTCTTTGCGAATCCTAAAGTCTAAATCAGCTTTTTAATCATGTTTGATTTATTCACAAAACAACTAAGCCAAATCTCTTTGCGAATAGTTGTTTTGCTCACCTAAGGTTCTATCAGGTAATTAATCGCACTGCCGTGCCTAATCAATTATCCTAAGATCTATGTTCAAGGTAGCTAATCTAGAACAAGCTTTGAACACAACCTAAAGCGAAGAACTAATTCAGATGGTAAATCCTAATAAACTAATCAACCTAGCATTCAGAGAAAACCCTTATGAGAACCCCGAACCTAAAGTGGATCTACTCAGACATGGAGATTGAAAACAACATGATTGAATAGATCATCAAAGAAAACAATAGAAAACAGGAGTTCAGATTTGTCTCTCCAAAAACCAAAAGTAGAATCAAAGTAATGAAAGCTTAGCCATCAAAGTGGCTGAAAAACCTAATTATAAAGCTAAAACACGTTTTGGGGTTTATTGTAATAATTAAAGACTTCTGGGCCAGTTATGCAATTCTTCAAGACTTGTGAAAGTCGCAATTCGTATCTGCTTCAATGGGTGTCGATCGATACCAGGGGGTATCGATCGATGCTCTTGACTTCAAATCGGGTACTTAGTCGCTTCAATTCCATTTCGCTCCAGAATGCTCCTAAAAGCTCCAATATCTCCAATTATGCTCCAAACATGCTAAAACCTGTAAAAGACTCTAAAAGACTCCAAAATACTAGAAAGACTCTATAAAACGTACTTATATCATGGCCTAAAAGGGGTAAGAACCATGATATATCAACTCACCCAGACTTAGCCTTTGCTTGCCCTCAAGCAAATAGAAGACTAAACCAGAGAAAGAGGTTTGAAAACACGGAGACTCACCTGTTCAGGAAGCATCGCTAAGATCCTTTTCCCAATCACCCAAATGTCACCTGACCAGCTTTTGATCTAACCACCATATACTTCTCCGTAGATATTCACAGCTTTGCCAGACTTATTTCTTATTATGTTCTCTCCTTTTTTATTTAGATCTGCATATACACATCAAGGTCCGAAACGCGAGTATTGATGGTGTTTGCCGCCGAATTCCCGGTTCTTCCCTCTCTATGTATCAAAGGTTTAGGCGAATAGTGGTATCACGGAAAATTTTCCTAACCTCGCTTTCAACCTTTGTGTGATCATTCCCTCTTAAGTAAAATAATGGGATCGCTGGAAATTTTCCTAGCCCTCTACTCAGAAGAAAATCATTTTATCTTTTATGCTCTTATTTATCAACTTTTAACAAGGGAGAGAGATACCATTACTTTAAACATATGGGTTCCTTTGTCAAATATGAATGATGAATCAAGCTCTGTAGACACTAACCACATCGATGAAGTGCAAAAATTTGGCTCAGGCTTCAGAAGAGCTCTGCTGGAGACTGGATGTTTTCTAGTCAACTGGTCAGTCTTTGGATTTTTCATTAGTCGATCTAGAGATGATCCTGCAACACTGGTCACTCAAAAACAAAATCAAAACAACAATTCAAGCACATGATCATCATATCCAACAAGTTTTGACTCAATAAAACGTTTTTGACTCGATAGAACAACTGACTCTAAGAAAAACAAACACAATGTCAGCAGACACCTCCCCCAGACTTGAACAACACTGTCCCCAGTGTTATCTAGCCTAAAGTTGGTGAAAGAAAACAAATGAACTGAGTGGATTATTAAAAACAGAAACCGTACCTTTACAGGGTATCGATCGATACTGGAGGGTATCGATCGACACCAACTGTATGTCGACACACTAATTGAAAATCAGGGATGTCGAGTCGCTTAACTAGAGAAAGCATTCCATTGTGTTAGATGTTAGCACTGTTAGGAACACTCAAAAACAGGTTAAAAGCAACATGGTAGATCAAACATAAATCCAAAGAAGTTCAAATGCAAAAACAAATACTGACATAAGTTCAACAGTAAAGAAAAAATAAAAGAAAAAGAAAGAAAAATACAAACGTGAAGATAGAGAAGACTAATCATGCGTCTCCTCAGAATCGCTCTCATGGTCAGCAGCAGCAGCGGTATGTGAAGGTCCAGGCTGGGACGATATATCAGAATCTGTGTCAGTCGTGCAACGGCAGCGAACAGCAGCCCAGATGCTCTTCATGCTTGCTATCATCAGTCTCTGGAAAGCAGCTAGCTCCATCGGGACGTCTGTGTCGTCAGACCACTGTGGCTCAGGAATAGACGGGCACGGTGCAGCCGGTGTACGTCCTCTCTGCCGTGAAGTAGATGGGATGTCAGCAGCAGCAGCAGGTGGACGAACCTGTCGTCGAGTCGCAGGAATCGGAGTCAAAAGCTCTGCAGAAGGATCAAAACGAAGCAGAGCAGGATCCTCAGAGATGTCTGTCAGAACCCTGTCACCAGAAAGCTCCCATCGGATCTGTTAAGAATCCACTTCCTCCCGGTCTTCAACCATTTAAGGTTTCTCAGATGAGCCTCATCCATATACCGACGCGCAGTCACGATCTTGCAGCTCGTAGTGCTGATCCGGAGGTGCTGGAAGATAGGTGTCAGAAGACTACCAACTGACTCCTTCTTCGTGCTCGTCCCCGTGAATGGTTTGGTCTTCAGAGCGACCAGATGATGCGCAAAAACAGCCCCAAGGTTAACATCCTCAAGCTCGGGCCTATCGAAATCCTGCTCAGGGATGATGTTCCTGACAGCCAGAAACAGAAGCAGAAGCTCGGATACTCTCATCTTGTTAGGCTCCATCTTGCACAGGAGAGTAGTGCTCAGGATCCTAACAAAACAACGCAGGACCGGATGTCGTATGTCCATCTGAGTGGACATCTTAGAGTCGTAGACACCATTCCCAAACCATGCCCAAAATCCACGCATGTCAGGATGAGCAGCTGGAAGAGCAATCCTCCTGCGATCCCTCCGAAACCCATAGAGATCAGGGAGTGGAATCCTATACCTCACTCCGCGAGCCATGAAGGACATGCTACCACCATGTGCATCTCGCAGAAGCTCATCTGAATAGCTAACGCGAGCTGTCGCCATAAACTGACGAACCAAGTATGGGTAGAGGTCATGCTGTTGTGTAGCCATGTGACCAAAACCAATCCGCTCAAGAAGACGAGCCAAGTCTGTGTCGAGACCCAGCTGATGCAAAGCAAGTCCATCTACAAACCTGGTAGGCTCGATGGTAACACCCAACCACGCGTTATAGAACAGCGTGTCAAAATCGTCCCACTCCTCAGAAATGGGCGTAAATGCGGTGTCATCGCTCAAGGCATACGCCTTCTCCTGTCCATCCCAATCTCTTTCGCAGACTATCTTGGTACCCTCTCGTCTAGGCCAAGGGTTCGGTCGGTATGCTGGAGTATCCGTAGCAGATGGGTTAGAGCTCGATGCGTCTGTAGTCCTGGCTCTCTTTGACCTAGATGTCATCTGCAGACAAGACAGAAAGACATAGCATAAATCCAACACCTCTCTCAAACACAGCAGATATTTATCAGCAGGCACGAAGGGTGTCGATCGATACTGTAGGGTATCGATCGATGCCTTAGCCAATTTCCAGTTCATCGAGTTCCCAAATTTCAAACTATCCAAGAGTCCAAATTAAAGGTAATTGAATGTAAGGCAAGGTTCGAAACCACTCTAGAGCATCTCAGCAAATGACCATTGTCAAGAAAAACAAGTGCTCAAGAGTAAAATCTCACAAACCACAAACCTAAAACACAAACCTAAAATTCGGACTGAAAAGTGGAATTTCGAAAACATACCTTTGCTGATTGAAGAAACAAATGCTAGAAAGAGACAGAGGATGAAAATCCAATGAATCTAGACACTTGAATCACCAAAATCGGTGAAGAAATGAGAGAGATATGATTTGATAGGGAGATGGAGGCGGTATCGATCGATGGAGAAGAAAGAGGAGAAAAAGAAACCCGAGGGTTTTAAGAGAAAACTTACCTCCCCGCACGGTATCGATCGATACAGACTAGCACTACAAGAAATGTGAGTATTAATAGCGGCTGTTAAATGCTATGATTCAACTACAATAGCGTTTCCTAAAACGCTCTGACAGCGCCTGTCATTGTAGGTCGGACACTTTAGATAGCGGTTTTTGGTATTGCTATCGTGTCTTCATCTAATATAACGTTTTTTTATTTGCAATCTTATATTTTACAATAGCATTTGTATTTTGTTATTAATTATTTTTTTATAATATTTTGTAATTTTACTATAGCATTTCAAATATGTAATTAATTTCTATAATTATTCCAATAAATTTTATTTAAATTACGATTTACCAGATTTTTTTGGGATTTTTGGATAATTCGACATATTAAAATGAAAAATGACACATTTTATTATATTTATATTAAAACTATACAAAAGGACTATATTACAAAGAAAACTCTTGTTTCAATTACAAAGAAGAACTTTGTGTTACATCAATTTCTCTGGCTTTCATTTTTCTTCACTTCTTGCTGCAGCAACCATTTCTGCCGCCATCACTATGAGAAAATTAAACACATAGTTAAATTGTTGCATCGATGAAACTAAATATCACGCATAAAAAAAAGAGGGATTTGTGCTCAGATTTAACATCATTGCTAACACAAGGAGGGGTAAGACCATGAAACCTTACCTCATCGTTTCCATGGGGTTGCTTCTGAAACCGATTGATATTCAATATCTACACACCACACCACAGCACAACCATCAACCCAAAAAAACAAATTTCAGGCTTTAACCATCAACCCAAATAAAAAGTTAACAGAGAAATCTTACAGACAAAGAAAACGAAAAAGAAAAAATATATATCTGGCTATGTTCCACCATCAAGAAAATTACCTTGTTACTTGAATGCAATATGCCATTCTCATTGCTAGATGTGTGATACTTATGCTCCTGAAAACAGTTGGATTCCCATAAAGTCCTAGAAACTGTGGAATTCCTTCCTGTGAATGTAATATTCCGAAGTAGATGTTCTCCTTCAGATATTTTCCGAGTATGCCTTCTCCACGGAAATGACTCTTTACTGAAGCTTTTATCATCATCACTGTAAGTTAACAGATGTTTCAAGAGTATAAGAATGGAAGATGCCTTCAACAAAATATGATATAAGAAATGCGAAGATCAATCAAACCTACTCACCTGCAACTGTTTGACGTGCTGCAATCTCTTCCCTCGATCCAGCGGTGTCCCATACCGACATCATCCCGCGGCCGACAAGCACCCGATGAAAACCTATCTATAGTGTTCAAACTTGGCAACTTGTCAAAGGCTAGCGGGTCCTCCAAACTCGACATGGTGACAAAGTGTGAGAACCAAATTTCCAAAAATCTCCTTATATTTCCCACCGGAGAAATTAACAAAACAAACAACCAAAGGCAAATCCTTTACCCGCATATAGTCATGGAAGCATTTGAATTTGGTTTATCGAATTTTGAATAACGTCTTCGAGAGGAACACTAAATTATCCGTAAGTGATATCGATGAAATCAATCACGGTCTCGAGAATCGAATGCTAAATCGACAACAGTAGACAAGCGAAGAACATACCTCAGGGCGAGAGAGCACACGAAGGGTGAGATTAACCATCTGGAGATTCTTGGTACCGGATACGGAGGAGAAGGTGTGAGGCTTCGTGCGGATGTCGGAGATGTGAGGCTTCTGGAGAAAAGGGATCAGGAAGTGAGTCCCTTCACCGACCGTCCGATCCATCACTCCCCTGAAACGATCGAACAACACCGCTCTCTCGCCACCAACTATCGGCGACGTTGTCAGTGACGTCACCGACGTTCCTATACCGAACGCCGCCTTCGCCAAAGATGGATGAAGCGACTGAACTAGGTTTGAAGATGAGTCGTAATCTGGGACCTCAGAAAGAAAGGAAGTGAGAATTATTCCACGTCATCGATCACTTCTCTTTGAGATAATCAAATGCATAGGAAGGAAGGATCGGAGAGACAAAAAAAGCATAGGAAGGAAGGATCGTAGGGTGTGAGAGTCTGCCACGTAATTGATCCATAACATCTCTTCTTATTGGTTCTTATCTTCTTAAGGCTTTTTTCTTTTTCATGCCCTAAATAAAATCGTTTTTAAAATGTTTTATTTACATTAGTAATGAAAAATGTTTTATAAACATGAGTTTATGATAAGTTATTTTTTTCTAATAATATATAATGTCAAAAATAAATTTAAAAAGAAAAATTATATAGCACAATTTGTGTGATACTAAAATGATTTCCAACCATTGGCAATCATTTTTATTGTTAATTGACAACATAACATAAACCATAAATCAACATAACATAAACCCTAAATCAACATAATCTAAACCCTAAACATCAATGTCTTAAACCCTAAATCAAATATTCAATACTTAATTCTTCTTTTATTTATAATTTTAAATTTTTTATTTACACATTAAAAGACAAATTTATTGTATATTACATTGTTAATTGGGTAATTACAAAAAATTATATTTCACTCAATAAACTCTATACTCCAATGGTCTAAACCCTAAATCAAATATTCAAAACTTAATTCTTCTTTTATTTAGAATTTTAAAATTTGTATCTACATATTAAAAGACAAATTTATTGTATACTCTATTGATAATTGGGTAATTACAAAAAATTATATTGCACACAATAAACTCTATACTTGCCCTAAACCCTAAACTCTATACTCCAATGCCCTAAACCCTAAATCAAATATTCATGACTTAATTTTTCTTTTATTTATAATTTTAAAATTTTTATTTACACATTAATAGACAAATTTATATATTCTATTGTTAATTGGGTGATTAAAAATAGATTATATTTCACATTAAAAGATAAATTTATAGTATATATATATATTCCATTGTTAATTGTGTAATTACAAAGAAACTATTTTCTATCTTTACAATCTTAACACCACCATTATGAACATAAAACATAAATGAAAGACAAGATACTATCAGCAATCCACTTTTAATGCCCACAACTAGGCGTGGGCATTCGGGTACCCGTTCGGGTTCGGGTCGGTTCTTTCGGGTATCGGATCTTTCAGGTATTGGGTTGAAGGACCCATTCGGGTATTTATAAAATTCGGTTCGGGTTCGGTTTGGGTATTTTCGGGTCAGTTCCGGGTACCCGAAATATAGGAAAAAACTAAAAAAATACTAAATTTGAATAAAATTTGGTTAAATTTTGACAAATATAACTAAGAATTTTCAAATTTTTTATTATTTTAGATATTTCGGTTATTTCGGTCTAACAATAATTGATATCTTTGGGTTTTATAATTATAATTTTGGGTAATTGGGTTATATCAAGTCTAAATATAATTAATATTTTGGGTATATAATTATATTTCGGGTATTTCGGGAACCCATTCGGTTCTCGGTTCGGTTCGGGTTCGGTTTCGGTTCTTCAGGTATCCGAGTCTAAGATCCGCTCGGGTATTTTGTCGGTTCCGGGGTCGGTTCGATTCCCTTTTTTCGGGTCGAGTTCGGTTCGGTTCTTCGGTTCCGGGTATTTTGCCTAGCCCTACCCACAACTAATCAATTAAGGTTCTTGTGTTGCCAAACCCTTTCTTGCACGAATAACCGCTCAAAGACATGGGAAGCTCAGGCAAGCTTGTGATTCCACTTCCTCTTTGTCCCTTCACTTCTTCCATAACACAATACTTAACCTTACACAACCAAAAAGAGATTAACTCTGAAATTAAAAATTCGTCCAGAAATAGACAACAAACGAATCACAACAACACTAAGAAAGTTCATGCCTTTTTATAGATTAAATGCACACCAGAATCACAATATCAAATAACAGTCACTCAAATCAAACCAGAGTATAAACAGATTAAAGAACAAAAAAAAAGGATTAACAGCTTACACAATAACACAATCCGCTGCAACAAGAAGCCCTGAAGAATCGGAAACAATAATCTACAAAAAGAAATCGAAAAAATACAACAGAATCAATACACCACAACTCAGTTAAAAAATGACCATATATGTAAATTGAAACAACTATATCGATTTGACCCTAAATAGAAATCGATTACATGCACAGAAGAAATCGATTATATTGATCGAAACCTTAAAATCAAATCCCAAATTGAAACTAAAAATCACGATTTCTAATACCTTTAACTGAAGCTTCACCAAGCTCTTCCTGCAAAAGAGCAAAATAACCTACGGATTAATACCCAACATATATAAATTCAAATCTGAAATCAATACAAATAACAAAAACAAAACCTACCAAATCGAGACAGAGATCGACGAACGAGACTGAGAGTGAGAGAGATCAAGACTGAGAGTGAGAGAGATCGAGACTGTAAGTGCGCTTCTTCGAGAATGAGAGGGATCGATACTGAGAGTGAGAGAGATCGAGATTGAGAGACGGATTGAGACTCAAACTGAGACTGAGAGATGGATCGAGACTGAGAACAAAGAGAGATCGAGACTGAGAACAAGAGAGATCGAGACAAAGAAGAATCGAGCGTGAAAGAACAAAGAAATTTAGGTTAATGATTTTTCACGATTTTCCCAAATTTTTCAGATTTTAATTTTTTTAACAATTTTTTTACATAG
>PKML01003403.1:313530-381096 GCA_002933935.1 Eutrema yunnanense
ATGATCCTGTGCTTGAACCTATTGATTTGATTTTGTTTTTGAGTGCACAGTGTTACAGGATCAGTTCTAGATCGACTAATGAAAAATCCAAAGACTGACCAGTTGACTAGAAAACACACATGTCTCCAGCAGAGTTCTCCTGAAGACTGAGCCAAATTTTGCACTTCATCAATGTGGTTAGTTTTCATAGAGCTTGATTCATCATTCATATCTGATAAAGGAACCATTGTGTTTAGGTATAGTATCTCTCTCCCCTGTTATAAGTTGATAGATAAGAGCATAAAAGATTGAAATGATTTTCTTCTGAGTAGAGGGTTAGGAAAATTTCCAGCGATCCCATTATTCTACTTAAGAGGGGATGATCACACAAAGGATTGGAAGCGAGGCTAGGATTTTCCTATGATGCCATTATTCGCCTACATCCTTTGATACATAGATAGGGAAGAACCGGGGATTTGGTGGCAAACACCATCAGTACTCGTGTCTCATACCTTGAAGTGTATATGCTAAGCTGAAAATAAAAAAACAAAAAAATAAGAACATGATAAGAAATAAGTCTGGGGGAGAGAAATTGATACAAAAAGTGTGAAAAAGGGTGGTTCCTTTGTTATGATATTGTTTGGTAAAGAGTCTAGAAGGTTCTTGAATATTAACTGCAGCGATGAAACTGGCGATGAGGGCTTTACTTGAACAATGCTGTGGGATAATGTGTGAAGTCTGGAAAAGCTGCGAATGTCTACGGAGAAGTACATGGTGGTTAGATCGAAAGCTGATCAGGTGACATTTGGGTACTTGGAAAAAGGATCTTTTCGATGGTTCAGGAACAGGTGAGTCTCCGCGTTTTCAAAGCTCTTTCTCTGTTTAGTCTTTTATTTGCTTGAGGGCAAGCAAAGGCTAAGTCTGGGGGAGTTGATATATCATGGTTTTTACCCCATTTAAGCCATGATATAAGTCCTTTTATAGAGTCTTTTCTATTGTTTTGTAGTCTTTTAGAGTCTTTTACAGGTCATAGCACATTTGGAGTATTATTGGAAGTATTGGAGCTTTCTGGAGCAGTTTGGAGCAGAAGCAGAAGTTGTGTCGCTGGGAACCTGATTTCACGACAGGTATCGATCGATACCCCCTGGTATCGATCGATACTAGACGAAGCTGACACGACATCGCGACTTAATGAAGAGTTGAAGAATTGCAACTTGGTCCAGAAGTCTCTGATAATTACAAGAAAACCCCAGATCGTGTTTTAGGTTATAAATAGGAGTTTTCGGCCATTGTTTAGGCTATGCTTTATTTTTGCTTGAGTTTTAGAGAAATTTTGGTGAGAGATACAATTCTAATTTCCCTTCGTCCGAGATTAGATCTCAAAACCTGTGTGTTCTCTTTCTGATTTTATATAGAGTATTTATTCAAACATGTTTATTAATTTAATCTTCATGTATGAGTAGATCTCCTGTTAGGTTTGGGGATTCTCATTAGGGATTTCATTGAATGTTAGGTTGATTAGTTATTTAGGGTTCATAATCTGAATTAGTTCTTCACCTTAGGTTGTTCTCAAAGCTAATTCTAGATTGATCACCTAGAACTTAGATCTTAGGATAATTGATTAGGCACGACAGTGCAATTAATTACCTGATAGAACTAGGGTGAGCAAATTGATTATTCGCAAAGAAATTTGGTTTAATTGATTTGTGCACATATCAAACTTGAAATTAAGGCTGATTTATTCTTAGGGATTTGCAAAGAAATTTGGGATTCTGAAGTTTAGATTTAGATAGTTTTCGCAACGACAGTTGGTTAACTATACTTTAGTGATTTGAGTTCTAGAACCGTACTTAACCTGAACCCTGATTAGTTAGTTTATTTGCATTCATTGATTTCCTGAGAAATATCCCTGAACCTATCTTTTCCCCATTGAATACAAATCGTTTACTGCTTTCTGTTTTCTGCTTAACCTGAATTGCTTAGCTTAGCTTGATTTCTATAATTTATTGAGTGATTTCTGTGGATCCTTGTGTTCGACCCCTAGCTAGATTACAACAACTGCTTTAGTACTGTTAGGGTATTAAATTGAGCATATCACTAACCATAAAGAACCCAACAAGTTCCATGAAGAACATGTTAAATCCCATGGTTAGATGATTAACTGATTGAAATAAAAGAAAGATAAGATAGATTAGTGAATAATTAAACTCAAGATTGCATTAAAATCAAAAGGCTCTCTTCCAAAAAAATCATAGAACAAAATAAAAGAGAGGTTTTTTTCTTAGGAAAATTTAGGGAAAAAGACTTAGAATAAAATTTGGGTCTTTTTGCAATTCATAGGAAGCTGGGCGGACCGGGTCAACCCGGAACAAACCGGATATTGACCCGGTTGAAAGTGGGTCGAAGTGAGAAGAGCACCGGTTGGTAAAACCGCGATATCTCCTGGAATACATACCCGAATGGTCTCAAACCACCTTCTGTGGATAGCTAACTCACTGGGCTACAACTTCTATGAAGAACGCAGAAGCTGAATCGGCGTGAAAACCCTTCTTCTGGGTTGATATTTCAGACATCGTATTTGGAGTAGAACTCGTTTGGATGCCAGACAGACGTGTCCTTGCTATATTTGTCCTATCTCGTAAACGGCTGATCCGAATGACATTAAACCACCACTTAACGCAATTCAGGTCGATTGTCTATGATTTTCATCAAGACCTCAAATTAAACTGGGTACGTGAAGGTCTTCATTTGGCCTGATCTTTGAGTTACTTCAGCTGATGATGTAACTTGGATGTGTGAATGCTGCTGTGTTGGACCGTGTGGCTTTTGGCCGGTTGAGGATTCGTCTTTGGGCCAGTTAAGATCCATGTGCCAAGACCGGCTGGAATCGGACCGGATGGATGTTGGTCGGTTCAGTTGACCGGTACAATGGCTTGATTCAACTTCTCCTGGACAGCTAACTCACCCCTGTACAACTTTGATGAGGGTCGTTCAAGCCGATTCGGATCTGAAGGTCTCCGTCCAGCCACATCTTTTCAGGGTCTTGGATGGACTTTGCACTCCACTTTGGTCCAACCCTCCAAATATGCCCAATTGTCTCCAATTACCTAGAAAACACTCCAAATGCATGCAAGACTCATAGGACCTAATGCAAACACCTAATACTCTAATTCAAACCAAAATGCTAAACAAAGCTATGATCATGCATGCAAATGACTAAAAGTGTTAACTAAAATGCAAGCTAGAACATGTAAAATGCGTGAATATCAAGGGCCCATGTGCATCGAGTGTTGAAGCTAATCTTGTACTTATCCACCTTGTTTTTCCAAAGCGGAATGTCGTCCATGTCCGATTGTAATCGCACCTTCTGCTGCTGCATTGCGTCTTCAATTTGATTGTAAATGTCCGATCTATGGCATCTCCTTTGTCGAGCTCCTATCGTCCACCATTGAGTTTTATGGTATTCCATGATCAATGAAACCTCTTGGACCCGTAATGTCGAATAAACACCCCATATCCAGCCAGTTATCAAACCAGAACAAAGTTGATTTGCCATTGCCGACGTCTACTCGATGAAAACTCGTCGCAAGTGTTTGATATTTAAACAGCTTCCTCCACATCCAAGATCCCATACTTGTATTCTCTGGAATGGACCAGAAAGAACCTTTTCTGATCAAGTATGTATGAATCCACGTAACCCACAGGGATGGGTGTGAAGATACTATTCGCCAAATCAGCTTCAAGCAACATACTTTGTGTACCTCAATCAAAGATCTCAAACCCAGATCTCCGTCCTTCTTCGGTTTGCATACATCCTCCCATGAAATCTTAGCTTTTCTTGGATTAAGATCAGGACCTGACCATAGGAAGGCTGAGCAGATTTTTTCAATTTCTCGAATGCATTCCCGAGGTAGTCGAAACGCCGATAACTAGAAATTTGTTATACTCATGAGTACCGAGGTTATAAGTTGAAGCCGTCCGGCTAGTGAAATAAAATGAACTATCCAAGAGCTAATTCGTTTACGAAAGTATTGTAGCAACGGCCGGTAGTCATTTGATGTCATTCTCTTCGATAGTAGTGGAAGACCAAGACACCATATCAGAAGTAGTCCTGAGTCGAAATGAAACCGCTCTTGTATTGCTTCTTTTGAATTCTCCAATACACCTGCGAAAAAAATTGTCGACTTCTCCATGCTGATTTTCAGTCCTGAGATCTTCGCAAAATTCTCAAAAACTGCACAATACCTTCCACAGAACGAATTTTCCCATCCAAAAATACCATAATATCGTCTACAAAGATCAGGTGAGTGAGGCCGAGATTTTTGCATTTCGGGTGGAAGCCAAAGTGTTTTGCTGAGGCTGCCTTATCCAACAGTTTTGATAGTACGTTCATGATGATGACAAAGAGATAAGGAGACATCACACATCCTTGGCGAAGTCCTCTGGTACTTCGGAAAAACCCAGCGAGTTCACCATTTACTTGTACCGAAAATGAAGCTGTGGTAATGCACAGTGAGATCCAGTGGATGAATCACTCCAGAAATCTCATAGCTTTAAGGCTATTCATCAAGAATGGCCATTGCACATAATCGAAAGCTTTCGATATATTAATTTTAATAGCACAGCGAGATGATACCGTATCCTTATGGTAGTCTTTCACCAGCTCCGTAGCAAGCAGCAAGTTCTCAACTAGGAGCCTGTCTTTGATAAAAGTCGATTGGTTTAAAGCAATTAGGTGGGGCAGGATAACTTTCATCATGTTTGCCATGATCTTATAAATCACTTTGTAGAGTACGTTTGATAAGCTCAAAAGTAATACCCTAAAGTACTAACAGCTTTGCAGGTGCAGTATGTAGGGGTCGAACCACAGACTCTCAAGAATCACACAATAGATTATATAGATTCGAATTAAGCCAAGTAAATCAATAAAACAGGAAGCAATAATGTAGTTTAAAGAGTTGTAAATTCAGTGGAGGAAAATAGGTTCAGGGTATTTCTCAGGAAATCAGAGAATGCATATAAACCAATTAATCAGGATTCAGATTTTAGCACGGTTCTTGAACTCAAAACACTGAGCTATAACTAACCAACTTTCGTTGCGAGAATTATCTAAGTCTAAATCTCAGAATCCCAAATTTCTTTGCAAATCCTAAAGACTAAACTAGCATTAAGTTCAAGTTTGATTTGTTCACAAAACAACTAAACCAAATTTTTTTGCAGATAGTTATTTTGCTCACCATAGGTTCTATCAGATTATCAATCACACTTTCGTGTCTAATTTATTAACCTAAGATCTAAGTTCTAGGTGATCAATCCAGAATTTAGCATTAAGAACAACCTATGGTGAAGAATTAATTTGATTATGAATCCTAACTAACTAATTAACCTAACATACAAAGAGATCCTTTATGAGAACCCTAAACCTAAAAGGAGATTTACTCAGACATGGAGATTAGGTAAAACAACATGATTGAATAGAGCTCAAAAGTAATAGTAAAGAGAATAAACAAAGGGTTTGAAATCTTCTCTCGGACGAAAAGAGTTTCAGACTTGTCTCCCTCAAAAGCTCTCTCAACAAAATCAAAAGTCGAATAATGCTCAGCCAAAAAGTGGCTGAAAAACCTAATTATATGCTAAAACACGTTTTGGAGCTTCTTGTAAATAATAAAGACTCCTGGACCAAAGTGCAATTTCTTCAGATAAGGAAAAAGTCGTGTTTTCTTTCTTCAGGCAGTCGGTATCGACCGACACCAGGTGGTATCGCTTGACATAAGGACCTCAAATCGACCCTCACAGTTACATGATCCTTACTTAGCTCCAAAATGCTCTAGAATGCTTCAATATCTCCAATTTAACTCCAAACGCACATAAACATGAAAATACTCAAAAAGACTCCAAAAATACTAGAAAGACTCTATAAACGAGACCTATATCATGGTTAAAAACGGGTAAAAACCATGATATATCAACGTTGCAGCACGAAATCGGTCTATAGTCCTTCATCGAAGTTGCCGAATATTTTTTTGGTATGAGAGCAAGTATTGTTGAATTTACTCCTTTTGGAAGAAAGGCCTTCACAAAGAATGATTGAACTGCGATTATGAATTCGCTTCCAATGATAGGCCATACCGATTTATAGAACTCGACGTTGTACCCGTCCGGTCCTGGTGATTTATTGTTTGGCATAGAGAATAATACTCTTTTGATTTCCTCATCATTGATATTGTTCACTAGCTCTGTTCTGCTCCTCTTCCGAGCATCTGAATGATAGCAGTTCTTCCAGCTTTTCCACCGTGATGCCCTCGTAATCAACAGGTGCGCGCTGAAGAAAATCTCGGAAAACACCTTCTGCTTCCTCCTTGGTCTCTTCTCCTTTCGAAACCACTCTCCCATCACGGCAAGCTATTTCCCGAATCCAGTTTTTTCATGTCTTGCTACTACTGCTTTATGGTAGGTTTTATTATTGCGATCACCAATCTTCAACCAGTGGATTTTGGAACGTTGCTTTAAGAAGACATCCTCTAGTCGTGAGACACGATCCCACCTGTTGTATGCCGTTTTCTCTTCTTCCAATAATTGTGATGATGGGTTCGTACATATTGCTTCTTGTTTCTCACACAAGTGCTTGTACGCATCCTTCGTGGCTCTTGTCAAGTTTCCCATTTGTTCCCTTGCTAGACCCATGATCAGAGGCTTTAGATTCTTTAATTTCTTCGAAAATCGGAACATAGACGATGTTGATAGGAAAATGGGTTGCGTATTGTTCCAGTAGTTCTCAACCATCGGTTTGAATTCCTATAAATTGGTTACTGCATTGACGAATTTGAAAGGCTTTTTGCCATTTCTCACTTCTCCATCCAAATGGATTCGACATCGTAAGTGATCCGAACACCCTCCTGCTTCGAACACACTATACGATTGCGGGAATACTTGGTTCCAATGAGTATTCTTTAGAGCTCGGTCCAGCTTCTTGAAGACTAATTCCTCGTCTCTCTTGCTACACCATGTATAAAGTGGCCCATGAAAATCCAAATCATCAAGTAGACAGTCTCGGGTTAATGACTGAAAATCTCGCATTCCGGGCGGGAAAAGCGGAGATTAATCATGCCCTGAGTTTTCTTCAATGTCCAAAATCTTGTTAAAATCACCCATACACATCCAAGGCTTGCTTCGAATTATAGGTGAGTTCTGGTGATCTCGAATATCATTCCATAAGTCCTTCCGTTCCTCCGCGAAATTTGATGCGTAAATGAAAGAGCAGAAGAATTCTTCTTCTCTATTTGACACGATTCGACTAAGGACCGGCTTGCTCTAGGTACGGTGGAGGTTGGATAATCCTTGACTTCAAAGAATCCACAAAGAAAGATGCTAAGGCGTGAGTGATGAACTCAAAAATCCTTAGGCCCAATCGATAATGAACGATTTGAAACGAGGCGGTGGCTGCGATGCTTGAGGGATTCGAGAACAAGGATGATAGAGCGTGGGAGACGAATCCCAAAAATATATATGCCCCTTATTACGAGAAGAATCGAACAAACAACAGATCGAAGGTTGCGTCGAGGTGTTGTGGAATTACACTCGATAAAACGAAAAGAATTTCAATGACTAACCATCAAAGAAATAGAAGAACAAAGAGTTAAAATCTCAGAAAATATTTGATAAAAGATTGATTAATTTCGTGGCTGCCTTACAAGGGAAATATAAAGAGAAAAAATCAAAGAGAGAGTCAATGGTCAATCTCGAAAATGAGAGAAGACCACCTCGAAAATTACAGCAATAATTAAAACAAGTTTGAATGGCTTTTGAAATTCCCACCGAGAATTTCCCTCAGAAAATCCCCCCGGGATAGTTCCCCCGGGAAAGTCCCTCGGGAATAAATCCCTCGGAAAATTCCCCCGCGGAATTCTCGAGATATCGGACCGTTAGACGGTGTAAGCTGATTGCCTCGTTAAAACCTCTATACGGAAAACCCATTGGGACAAAACCGTATACATGAAAAAGAGTACAATACAACTTACACAAACGGCCAAACCTCAAGAAGAATTCGAAGATAGTGAGGTGAGGTCGGGGTGCGTAAGTTGATCCTCCTTAACCCGTTGAGAAGTTGAAGCCTCCAAATGAAACAAGTCGAGGATTTGTTGACTTAGAAATTGAATATCTTCTAAATGAAAACTGGTCTTGACTTGATTCCATTTCGCCGTGAAACTCTGATGGATCAAGATTGTAGAACAATTTAATTCATAGCTTAACTCGTCCTGGTGTTCCTGAAAACCTTCAATTAAGGCTGGTATGTCCAAATCGGGTAAGCTGGGAATCACCCGATTTGTAAATTCAATAACTCCTTCGTTTGAGCTCCAAATGGACCGATTCCACTTTGTAGTGTTCTCTGGGTGAGCTGAGAATGTTGTCAAAGTGGTCTGAGGCTTTGAATCTTCGTGGTTGATTCCGTATGCTCCAAGAAAGGCACATATGTCCTTGTCGACTCCTATGCGGTTTGTGTAGCATGTTTGATGAAGTTCTGGTTCACGCTGTTCCTCCTTGATGCTTTCCAGGATCATATCATCCTCCCCCAGTTGAAAAGGATTTATCCTCAAATATGTCAAGAACAAAGCTAAGTTAGAACTATTGAAGTAAATCAGAATATGCTCACCTTGCAAACAGATCTTGTAGGCATTGATATGTTCTATGACTCGGGGTTGACAATCTCTTCTTAGTGTTGGTTTGGACTCCTCTTGGGCTGAAAAATGTTTCTCCTTCATACGAATCCAAAACTGATATCCATGCTCAACGTTCACATTGATCTCCGCTTGTATATCTTGTGCACTTTCAAAGACTCGAAACAAAAGATTATAGGTGCAAAAAACATACTCATTACGACTAGCACACAATTCCTTACTTAGATCATCCAAAATAAATTTCAAAGGCTCAGCATGATCATCTAAGTTCTTATTAAAATTCAGAGTGCTATCAAAGTAAACAATTTCCCTAAAGAAAGATTCAACGAGTTGTGAAGCACTAGTATTTTTAGAGATTTTATCAATCAACACAGAATTTTTCAAAGCATAATTACGCTCACACGATTTGTTCTCATCAAATAGAAAACCTTTTCGCTTAAAGAACTTTCCACAGAAAAATCTCTCACAATACTAAAATACATCTAGCAATTTATCATTGAGAGTAGAGAGTAAATCATACATTTGAATTATTGTATCAGCAAAAATAATTTTCTTACCTCTTTGGATGTCATAAGAATTCACCTTAATGTTTGCTCCTTGTAAACACTTCATTGGTTCAAGAACAATTTGAACAACAATTTTCTTAAGCCAAACATGGTAAAGCCACGTTTTTGGTGCATGAAAATTCAGCTCTTTATCATGTATAACATGTGATTTCACAACAATAACTTGAAACACAAGATCAAACACACAGAAGGCATACTTCTCTATTTCAGCAAACAATTTATTATTTAGATCATCTAAGAGTTGATTATAGATTAGAATGTAGATCACGTCAAACATCTTAATGAATGATCTCAAGTCATATGAAACTTCTCTAAATTCATGATATGAAATGCATTGTGTTCTCCTAGAGAGTCTATCAAGATCCATAAGCACAACATTTATTTTTTGTTCACACGTTTTATCAAAAAGAAATCCTCCATGCCTAAAGATCTTTTTATGCTCGAATTTCACAAAATAATGAATCACATCTTTAAAATCAATACTTGAAAAATAAAGTTCTTGGATGTGTTCATATTCCAGCAATTTAGATTCAGAGACAAAAAGAAATACATACATTTGAATCATTGTATTAGGCACAACAATTTCCTTACCTTTTCGGATGCCACAAGGAATTGTCTCAACGGTTTCTCCTTGCAAGCATTTCTTGTACGTCTTGCACACGATATGTGCTGGGATCTGAAGTTGCTCATGCTTCCTAGAGTCTTCAAAGTCAGAATGGTCATTGTTCACAAGTTTCAGTAGTCCCTCAGCTCCCGTTCCTTCTCCTCGTCCGAATTGGTCTCCTTTGGATTCGAGAAGTGATTTGTGAAGCAAGGCAGAACCTGTATGTCCTAACAACAAAACACCACGATCATAAGTTTCAAAATATGTAATTGGATGAGTGAACTTACCTCCAGTGGAAGAGAATCGGTCATTTAGATGCTCTTTTGGCTCAGCAGGCTTTATTTCGACGATAAGGCCATCAGAGAGAATTTGTGAAGGACGTATAAAATCCTCATGTCCTAATTGATTTCTGCCTCGACCAGAACCTCCACAAGGTCTACTTGGTTGATGAAAATCAACTCCCTCAGTTGAAATTTGATGATTTAGACGTTTCCTCATCTGTTGCAAGTAATTTTGGTGCTCGGAAACTAAGGAACGAACGGTCCTTTTGTCTTCTAAAGTTGCGTCCTCAAAGTAAGTGATTTCTTTCTTCCTTTGCTCTTGAGAAAGAAGATCACGCCTAGCTACAAGTAGCTCTCCATCAACCGCATGTTCCTCATACTCGTCAAAGATTGGCGCGGTTTCAAGCTCTTCCTCATCATAGTCGTCATAAATAGGTGCAGAATCAAAATCCTTAACCGTGATGAGACATTCCTTCGCCAGCAACTCCTCAAGCTTCTCCTTTGAACATGCATCAATTCCATTTGGCAAAGACAAGTGTATGATACTAGAATCAAAATTTTCAGAAATTATTTGAGATGGATCAACACTTATCTTAGTTACTTCTGGATTCGGCTCTAGAGATGTTGGTTTAATCACTTCCTGACTTTTGAATGGCCTGTCTTTAGCTTTTGCAAAATTTTCTTCGAACTTGGCTACAACATCTAGTAATGCACCTTGAGTTTCGTTTGGATCGAATAAGGACTGAGGGGCTCGACCATTACGTCGGGAATGATCACTTGGTCGATGAATATGATTTCCCTCAGTGGAAATTCTATGCTTTTGCTCATCCCTCAAGCATTGCAAGTAATTTTTGGATTATGGACGAGAGGATCGATCGGTCGGGGAAACTATCGATCGATCGTTTTGGTTTCTGCCGGTTCCTAAAGATTTTGATCGATCGATCTGATGAAAGGATCGATCGGTCATCTCCTTGTCTCTCCTTTTGAGCAATCCAAATTTGTAGATGGGCTCTTCTCTTTCTTCCCTCACACCTCTAGGCCTCCTTTGATTGTCATAAGACAATTTACAATCACGTCCATAGCAATCATATGCTGCTTCTTCCTTTTGATGTCTCGCTTGCCTTCCCGGTGTCCGGACCTCAAGTGCGGCCATACTGTCTCTCATCTCGTGGAGTAGTTGTGTGATGCCATCGACATTTTTTTTCATGCCATCGACTTTTTGATTCATGGCTGCCTCTCGTTCTCTCCTTGACCGTGAGGTAGCGGTTTCACTTTCCTCGGACATATTGTTCCTTGCACAAAAACAACAAACGCTGTGAGTTTATGCAAAGTTCAGATTTTTTTTCAATATCACCACAAAAATCTGGAATTTTGAAAAAATCCAAAAACGTTTTTTTTTTTTTTTACGAATTTTAAAAATTATACCAATAATTATAAGACACATATCTATATATATATATATATATATATATATATATATGTTTTTTTTGATAGGATTTAATTAAAAAAAATCGAAGCAAAAATAAAACAACAAAAACAAAAAAAAAACAGAAAAATATCAAAGAAGATGAACTGATAGAAATGGATAGATCTCACCGATTTTGGAGCAAGTGGCTCTGATACCACTTGACACGATTCGACTAAGGACCGGCTTGCTCTAGGTACGGTGGAGGTTGGATAATCCTTGACTTCAAAGAATCCACAAAGAAATATGCTAAGGCGTGAGTGATGAACTCGAAAATCCTTAGGCCCAATCGATAATGAACGATTTGAAACGAGGCGGTGGCTGCGATGCTTGAGGGATTCGAGAACAAGGATGATAGAGCATGGGAGATGAATCCCGAAAATCTCTATGCCCCTTATTACGAGAAGAATCGAACAAACAACGGATCGAAGGTTGCGTCGAGGTGTTGCGGAATTACACTCGATAAATCGAAAAAATTTCAATGACTAACCATCAAAGAAATAGAAGAACAAGAGTTAAAAACTCAGAAAATATTTGATAAATGATTGATTAATTTCGTGGCTGCCTTACAAGGGAAATATAAAGAGAAAAAATCAAAGAGAGAGTCAATGGTCAATCTCGAAAATGAGAGAAGACCACCTCGAAAATTACAGCAATAAATAAAACAAGTTTGAATGGCTTTTGAAATTCCCACCGAGAATTTCCCTAAGAAAATCCCCATGGGATAGTTCCCCCGGGAAAGTTCATCGGGAATAAATCCCTCGGAAAATTTCCCCGCAGAATTCTCGAGAGATCGGACCGTTAGACGGTGTAAGCCGGTTGCCTCGTTAAAACCTCTATACGGAAAACCCTTTGGGACAAAACCGTATACATGAAAAAGAGTACAACACAACTTACACAAACGGCTAAACCTCAAGAAGAATTCGAAGATAGTGAGGTGAGGACGGGGTGCGTAAGTTGATCCTCCTTAACCCGTTGAGAAGTTGAAGCCTCCAAATTAAACAAGTCGAGGATTCGTTGACTTAGAAATTAAATATCTTCTAAATGAAAACTGGTCTTGACTTGATTCCACTTCGCCGTGAGTCTCTGATGGATCAAGATTGTAGAAAAATTTTATTCGTAACTTAACTCGTCCTGGTGTTCCTGAAAACCTCCAATTAAGGCTGGTATGTCCAAATCGGGTAAGCTGGGAATCATCCGATTTGTAAATTCAATAACTCCTTCGTTTGAGCTCCAAATGGACTGATTCCACTTCGTAGTATTCTCTGGGTGAGCTGAAAATGTTTTCCAAATGGTCTCAGGCTTTGAATCTTTGTGGTTAATTCCGTATGCTCCAAGAAAGGCACATATGTCCTTGTTGACTCCTATGCGGTTTGTGTAGCATGTTTGTTGAAGTTCTGGTTCACGCTGTTCCTCCTTGATGCTTTCCAGGATCATATCACTATTCTCCAATGCTAATGAGAAAGTGATCATCTGTCCACTTTTAAAAAATGGGATAAGCATTGCCCATCGATTCCATACCACCCAGATTCGGCCCAATCTGTTAAACTTGTAGTTGGTTAAAACCGACCACTCATTAAAGATTGATGCTTGTATTCGAGATACTTTGCTTTCCTTCACTCTTGTCTCTAATAGACAACCAAACTGAAAATCTTTGCTGTGAACCCACTTCTTTATAACGGAATGTTTTGTAGATTTATTTAAGTCACGAACATTCCAAAAGAAACCCGACATTATTGAGATTTTTTGTTTCGTCCTTTCTTACTCACAACACCAGGAGGGATATCCTTGATGTTTCGTCGAAGAGTCTGAAAAAAATTTGTGGGAGGATTTTGATGCTCTTGGAAGTGATTGGCGAATCCCTATTTCCTCAAGCTCATCACTCGTCTTCTGCTGAGTGGTTGAAAGGTTTTCAATCTCACCTTCTTCTTTATCTTCATCCGCTACCATAGTGACCTCTTGAGTATCCTTTTCCTCTTCCTCCTCAGAAAGAATGTGAAATCAGGACGGTGAAACAATGGTCTTCTCTGGTCGATGTACCATATGTACTTTTTGTCTCCCGGTTTTTGATGCTGTAACTTTTGTCCAATTTGAATCAGTCTCAACTTCAGTCACGTCCATATCTGATACGTCTAGGCCCTTTTCTCTTTCCCCTTCCTGAAGCTTCTTTGCAGGCTGTTCATCACCTCCAAATATCTCTTCCACATCTGTTTTTTTTTAAACATTCCCTAGCTCTTTCCCCTTATGTTTTCCCATTTCGATCATTCTGTTATCATCTCAAGTATTCTGTTCCACAGTTTCCACTGATTTTTCCATTAGGCTTGCATTCTCAATCTTATTGCTTTGATGGTCCACTAGTGTTGTAGCCAACTCCACTGTATTCTTTATTATCCCCCCCCCCCCCCCCCNCCCCCGTTTCTTTCAAAGCAACTTCCGATCCTTTAGTACGATGTAGGATCTCAATCTGTTGAGTTTTTGTTACACAAACTTCCGAGCGATGACCCCACTTTTCACAGGTTGTGCATCTCGGCGGCAACCATGGATACAAGTATTGCACTTCTACCTCCTCATCCTTCTATAATTTGAAAAGAAAAGTCCTCGGTAGCTCCTTTTTCAGGTTAGCTTCTACGAAAACTTTTGCCTCTTCGAATTTTGTACATTGTTCTGTATCAGGGTGAAGTCTCTTTGGTTCTCCATCTTTACTTACGAGGAACCCCAATCCTTGCCAAGAGTACAAGCTGTGAGGTACATTCTTAAGAGTTACCCACATAGGCATCATTGCGATTTCCGGCTGCGTGTCTTCTATGATAGGACTCCATTTAGAAACTACCAATGGTACATCAGCAATGTTCCACATGCCTCTTCTTAAAGCCCTTGATCTCACTGACGGATCCTTTATTCTGAATTTCACCGTTCGATCATCCACCACAAATACATCCACATGAATGGTTTTATCCCCTAGGGGCCAAATCTTGTTGACGATTACATGTATTTTTGCTACATGTGGAGCAGATGAAAGGAAGCGACCGATAAGGAGGTCTTCCCATAGAGACGGGTTCTCGAGAATACTCTTCGGAACAATCACTGTCCCCGACTCGTCCATCTCCACGCCATCAAAGTCGAAGTTGCTTAGTTTTGATCGATTTTTTACCACGTTTGCCCATGATGGTTTGATTGTGTTTGTCGTAGTCTGATTTGCAGTAGGAACATGGATATAAATCTTACCCACGTCACCATTGGAGTTGATGACACCAGCAAATCCATCGTCTCTTTGACTCTTTCACAGGTCTTTAAACGAATCACCTCCGATTCCGTCTTCGGTGTAGTTGAAGACGACATTTCAATTAAAGCAGAATTTGATCACATAAAGCACCATCTTTTCGGTTTGAACTCTTCGAGATCCACTACTAGTAACAAAGTAATTTTTTTTTTTTTTTTTTTGCTCGCGGAAGATAAAAGAAATTAAGAAAACATAACCAAAGAAATTGGATCTAGGCTCTGATACCATGATAAATATAGGCTTATGGGCATCTAACATGTCTCTGATACCATGATATATTGATGAAAGTAAAAACATAAAAGTGTTTAGAAATAATTATAATCATACTCTCATGAAAATAATGTTACAAGATGCATAGAATTATATAGAGATAAAAACAACTAATTTTCTAAACTAATATGTAAATAATATATTTAAGATAAATCTAAATAAACTAATATAAGATATTGGTAAATATTTTTTTTTTTTATATATTTCCAAATCTTCATGATTTCCATAATTTTGATATGGTCGATCTCATCGTTCTTTTATCGATCTTAATTTTGAAACTTCTTGCAAAACCTTATCATTTGTACCCTAAAAATAAGAATATCAATTTCGTCCATTTTCTTTATAATCATTAACCCATTTGAAACCAAATCAAACGGGGAAAAACGAAGTAATTGTTGACATTTTGAAGAGAAAAAAAATTGTGCTTACAACGAAGACAGATCAAGAACCATCTCATGATTTCATTTTCCGATCCATATATCATCTCAGAAGGCAACCCAAGAGTAAACACCAACTTTTGTATATCATAGTATGTTTCGGCAGCCAAATTATCTTCTGTCAAATACTCTTTAATAAGATCAGGCCAATCATCTATGCAAACCTCAGCTAAGTTATGATTAGTTTTAATTGTCATCATCCTTGCTGCTAACGACAATTTAGACTAACCTTCTCTACATCCTCGTAGAGTGGCTGATTTGGAGCGTCTAGCATATCATAAAATCATTTCGCATCTACGTTGGGTTCCTCAACACTATTATCAGCATTTGTTTCATGAAATGCAACAGTAACCATGGCATTCATCCTATCATGATATTGAACCTGATCAAATTGATGTTGACCATGATGATAACTACCCTGATAATTTGATTCATCAAAATCTACATGACCTTGATAATTACTACTACTAGCACCTGCTTGAGTCGTCCCTTCAAAACCATCTCCATGTTTATACCAAACATAATATTGCAGCATAAACCCTCTATTTAGTAAATACTTACACACCCTTTCAATAAAAATATATCTCGTATTCTTACATTTACGACAAGGGCATAACATCTTACCACTTTCCAGGGTTGTTTGGATATTTCCGGCCTGATAAATGAATATTTCAAGCCCCTCTTTCAATTGTTTCGTCAACGCTCCCTCTGAATCATTTTGCTTATACATCCATCTTCGTAGATCGTATATAGACATTTTATAAAAAAGATTGTAGACTGTTTTTTTTGTTTAATATGTTTGTTCGTTTTTTGTAGATTTTCGATTGAAGTTAGGATGTATTTATATAATTGTTTTTTCTGAATTACCAACGGGTTTGCAACGAAAATTTAGAACGAATTTACATCGAAAAAACATTACAACAAATTTACATTGAACCTATTAAAAAGGTTCGATATAAATAAATTTACAACGACTAGATTCGATATAAATAGGTTCGATAACTAGGTGAACCTATTTATATGTGCCTTTATACGCTCCCTCCGAACACCTTATATGTGCCTTTATACATCCATCTTCGTAGAACACCTTTTTAATAGGTTCAACAAATTTACAACGACTAGATTCGATATAAATAATTAGGTGAACCTATTAAAAAGGTGTTCTACCAAAGTGGAAACAATCGACGTGAAATCTTCGTTAATTTACATCGAATACTGGTCGTTGTAAATCCGATGTAAAATTACATCGACTTTACAACATAATATATGAAAGTCATATTCGTCGTAATATCGATGTAACTTTACATCGGATTTACGACGATTCTTGATATCGTTGTAATATTGTCGTAATATCGTCGGCAAATTACGATGATTATACGGCGACATACATTTACGACGAATTTACATCGAACACATAATTCGGTGTAATATCGTCCTAAATCTGATGTAAAGTTACATCGATTAAAATTCGACGTAAATTTTCGTTGGAAATAGGCCGTTTTTTGTAGTGCAAATCATGCCTACGTTTATTCTATATTTGAGAAAAACTAGATAAAAAAATATTATAATGAAAAAGATATTTACCAATTGATTATTTTTTTGTTTGTAAATGTAGAAGAAAAAAGCAAACATACATTTTCCCAATTGAAAAGAGGTAAAGAGATGAATGTAAAAAATAAAAACAATTGATTAGGCGGATATTATATATTATTTTCCAATATTTATTTCTAATTTTTAATTAGTTATTATTTTTTAAAGCTTTTATTAACTATTTTCAATTTTGATTAAATGCTGTTTCACATCTCTGTACTCTAAAATGTTGAATCTAATTAAAAAAAAATAGACCCTTAATTTTTTCATAAAAAATGTGGGCCCGTAGACCGATGTTTCATTTTAATGCACATAAGCACGGTCCGGCGGTCGTAACAGATATGGAATTTGGAATAATAAAAAGGGAGAGTTACTTAAATAGCATAGAAATTAGGTAAAATGACTAGACTAATCAACAACTCTTTTTTATTACTGAAATGTTTTTCATACCCATGATGCCCTTCTAAGCATTTGATAACAAAAACGTAATTACAGAAATGCCATTACTTTTTTTTCCACATCAGCGAAAAAACAGGCGCGACGCCTACGTGGCATAAAAACTGCCTACGTGTATTATGAAAATCTGCCGCAAAAATTTCTCGCTGTAGTGACGGCCGACTTACAGGACGAACGGCTGATTTAAAAGAACGGCTGACTTATTAGTTGGTCGGCTGATTTATATTCATAAGTCAGCCAAATGTTACGGCATACTTATATGAACCTCGACCGACTTATGAATTTTCGGCTGACTTAGGAGTACACGACACGGCTGATTTATATTCGGACGGCCGACTTATTGCTATGACATGGCCGACTTATTGTTGTCCGGCTGATTTATCGTAAATCCGGCTGAATTATTTGGCTGATTTATTTAGCAACGGCATACTTATGCGGGTTAATTGTGGCTGACTTATCTTAAATCAGCCGTAATAAGACCGATTTACTTAAAAGTCGGCCTAATTACGGCTGACTAATTAGCGAAAGATTAATTACTGTAATAGTATGCTATTGACGACTGACTTATATGATGTAGCGGCTGACTTATGTTTTCCACCTGATTTATGTGTTTTGATGGCTGATTACAGGAAACTTTATTAATTACTTAAATAGTATTTTAGTGGCGACAGACTTATAGTTTTGTTTGATGGCTGATTTTACATGGCTGATTTATAAGTTCGTTTGATGGCATGTTTCCATGTCAGCAAAATAAAGATTACACATCAGCTCTGAACACATACATTATTAGGTTTAGACGCCGTCTTCGTCGTCGTCGTCTGTACCTTTCTTCTTCTTCATCGTTGTTATTTATCTCCATTCTTCATCCTTCTTCATCCTATACCAGATCTAAACTTTTGAGTGGAATGGATCCGGTGATTATTGTTTGCGGGACATGGGTTCATACAAATCGATATGTATTCAACGCCGACAAGAGATGGTGTCGAGTTCTAGAAGTTAACGAACAAACAACCTACAACGATTTTGTACAGATGGTAATGGAGGATTATGGGTTGGATACACGGATCTGTAAAATTCAGCTGAGCTACATGTTCTCTAACAAGATTTTGAAAAAAATCTCGCATGATACTCCACCGGTTTATGTATGTAATTCTCACCAATTTCTAGGTTTTGAAACGGCTGACTTATCTGTACGATACGGCTGACTTATCTGTACGATACGGCTGACTTATCTGTACGATACGGCTGACCTCAAATCAGCCAAACCTCAAATCCGGCAGTTGTAAATCAGCCAAACCTCAAATCTGTGTGTTTGCATTTTAAAAAATTTACACTTCTTGTATGTTTGTTCTTATCATGTTCATCTCAAACCCTAAACTACATACAATATAATCCTTGCCATGTATTTATAAGAATTTTCATAAATAAGCCTATAATATCATTATTTCCTTGAGATTACTAAGTTATAAACATGCCATATCTATATTACCATAAACCTTATATATAGTAACAATGTAATCCTTACCATGTCTAAATATATTAGACTCAAACCCTAAATCCTTACCAAGTCTAACTATATTAGACTTAAACCCTAAATCCTACATTACATATTTTGTAGTAACTATGTTATCATAGATAACAAAAAATATCTTCTAATTCAATGTAAAACTCGTAATCCCATAAATTCAAAAATACTTATTTGATAAGTCAGCCATAATAGATGACAAATCGGCCATGAAGTTGCATGGATGTGTTGGAAACCAAAAAAGATGAAATAATTGAATATTAAAACGAACGACAAAAAAAAAACAAAAAAATCTGAGTTTTCAAACGATTTGGAATTAGAATTCAATTTGGGCGTGAATATCGACGAAATTGAAGTTCCCCACGTACACTTTTTGTAATCTCGAGACACCGCGTGAATCCCTATGTTTCTCTCGCAAATCAGCCATAACAGTGTTTGGTATGGTTCGTAAATCAGCCATAACGGTATTTGGTATGGTTCGTAAATCAGCCATACCTCAAATCGTCATTTGTAAATCAGCCATACCTCAATCGGCCAGTCGTAAATCAGCCATAACGGTGTTTGGTATGGTTAAGGTTTCGCTTCGGGAATCGCCCATTACAATTTATTTCTCTTATTAAGATCTGAATCGTTACAATTGATAGTAACGAGAAGAAACTGAATCGTTAAATTTTTTAATTAACAATAAATCTCACTTAAAACAGTAACTCCTAAATGACATTATCGTTTAAAGACATAAAGACATAAATCGGCCATCATATAAACATAAATCAGCCAACAAGTTCACATAAATCAGCCATCATATAAGCATAAATCAGCTATCAAGTTTACATAAATCAGCCATCAAATTATGCATAAATCAGCTATCAAGTTTATATAAATCAGCCATCAAGTATACATAAATCAGCCATCAAGTATGCATAAATCAGCCATCAAGTATGCATAAATCAGCCATTAAGCTCGTGGCAAAGAGAGAGGCGCGCCGATAGTGAAAAGATCAAAACAGAGAGGCGCGCCCAAGCTCTCTGATCTTCCCCCTTGCGGGGCGATTTACCGGCGAACCACCTAGAGTCTCGCGGCGATTCAACTATCCATGGATAGATCTTTGAATCAGCTTTTCAGAACCGCCGAGAGCGCCTCAATTGAATCCACCGTTCTAGAGTTATGGCCGAAACCGTGAAGCCACTGCAGTCTGGCCGAACCCTCCGCCGGCGATTCCGATCAGTCACCTCAACGACGTTTTTCCGATCAGTCACCTCAAATCACAGATACAAACAAACATAAAATCTTAAAAGAGAAATACAACCTTGAAATTAGAAACCCTAAATTGTAAACACAACGACAAAAGAGGGATTCTGGATTTGTGAAAAAAAAAATTAAATTGAAATTCTGAATTTGATTTATGACCCTTACCATGTTTCATCTCCCAACATTTTCTCTTACTCCTCCACCAAACACATGAAACCTTACCCATCAGATCCTCAGATCTACGACGAGATCTAGCGGCTTGACGAGTCTCTTTCACGGATAGAGACCCATATCGTTTTCTGGATCTAGGGAGGATGTTCTCCGGCGGCTGTTTGGGCGTGGGCACAAGTGCAGAAGACGAAGGTGGAAGAAAAGTGATGGCTCGATCTTCGGCGGCTGCTCGTTCGTCGCTTACAAGAGAGAGAGGTTTTTTTCACGATTAAAAGTGTGAGAGATTTAAAGTTTTTTTTCCTCTAACATCTGATTTTATTAAAATTAACCTTAATTCTAACTTAAAAAAAAATCTAAATGCCATTATCGTTAATTACAGTTTGCACGCAGCCCTTAATGGATATTTCCTTTAAAAGTTGTATCATTTAAGTAATATCAAAAAGGTACATATTACTCTAGTCATATCACAACATTTTTGTGCTATTTGAGTAATTATCTCTAATAAAAAACTGCATAGAAATAAGCCAAGGTAAGATGCCCAAGTGTGACCACATCTATGGGTAATGGCTTATGGGTCCAGAAAGTTCTAAAATGCTCCAGAATATATCATAATTAACTGTTAATTAGTGTGTTTTCTCGTTGTATGCAAAAATAATATATCTAAAATGATTGGAAATCATGGATTATACAGTAAACCTTTATAAATTAATAATGTCGGATTTTATAAAGCTATTGTAAGTGTAAAACAAACGAAGTATCACTACACGAAAACACGACTTTTAGAACGGTAGTATTCATTGTTAAATCGTTGCAAATTAGGATTCATATCGACTTTACGTCAAAATCGAGATCGTCGTAAATCGATCGACGTAATTTAAAATTCGTCGTAAGTACTACGACTCCAAATATCGTCGTAATGTCATTGCTAAATTATCGTAATAGTTACATCAATTTACAACGATATTCAGTTCGTCTTAAGAATGGCGGTAATTCAAAGGTAATTTACGACTGCATACATGCGAATTTGGGATGATATTTTGGTTTAGAGATTCATCGTAAATTCGAGGCAGAGATTTCCTCGCACATTAGTCGTAAACCAAAATTGGTTGTAAATACGTCATAATTAGCAATCGTCTTAAAATCAGAATCGTCGTAAATTTTCGTTGTACTATTGTGGTTCTTTGAAGACAAATTTACGACGATTGCTTGTTTTTATTTTTTAATTAATATAACTATTAATTTATTTGATTTATAATTTATTTAAATTTAAGTAATAAAATAAATTCATAATTTAAGTTTAATAAAAAAAATATTGAAAATGGAATTTTAATACAAATCATAAGAAACTCTAATTTTCTAGATCTATTTAGGGAAATCATCAAAATCCGGAAGATTATTGCGAGCGTATTAAGCAGTTTGAGCAGAGTCGATGTGACTCCCGCTGCTCTTTAGTCAAATCTTCATGTAAACCCTGTTGATGGCTTGGCCCCGCTCCTTGTGTCGATGCCGCAGCTTTCGCTACTCATTGGGTTGATGATTGTCATGATCTCAAAAATCGAGTCGTACTCCAAAATTTCTTCTTGCACCTCTTGCTGATACGCCGATTAAGTCTCTTGTAGACTCGCAATCTTAGCACGTAAGACGGCTAGATCTTCTTCTGATAGTTGTCATCGCGGGGCATATGACGAGGAGGTAGGGACATCCCGAATAGATCCTATCCCTATGACCTTCACCTTTTTTATAGGGGCGACCTACATTTAAGATTATAGTTAGAATTTAAAAATGACACTATAACATTAATATGTACTAATTTAATTTACTGATATAAGACTCGGAATCCACATTGTCTTATCTATCTCACGGTGATTAAAACGCTAACAAGCTTTGCGGAAGTGGGCGATGATAGGGATGTACGATGGTGATTTTGATTGACTCTCTCAATCGATGGTGATCGATTCTCTCAATCGGATGATCAAATTAATTAGTTAAATCACACAAATAGTTTAATCCGAGGCTTCTAATGATGAATAGAAGTGAATCGCACATTTTATTCAATAGAAAGAACAATTTTTCAAAGAGACACACTTTGAAAGAAACGAAAATACTTTATAAAATTCTTGATTGAAATGTGAGTTTTTCAAAGACTGAAGTGAGCTTAGTAATGCTCGACAAGAATTAATCCTAACGGTCTAAAAATCAAAGACATTTGTTGGGGTTGGTTTTCATCCACCCGAGACTAACATGAAGCATATCGATTCACAAAGAGTATGGAGGGCTGAGCCAAATCATGACAGCCCTATAAAACAGCTCCTTCCTTTGCCTCGTCTAGAAAAACAAAAGACTCACCAAGGTAATTCTACCTTGAGAGGACGAAAGCCGAGCCGAGCCCAAAGCAACGACATCTATCCACCGTACCGAGGCCGATGTGGCTCGACTCACCTCGAAAGACTGATCTCATCAACAAATGGGCCGAGATACAAACATCTCATCAACTTGTGGACCGAGTTCAAAGCCCAGATCATTGATTACCCTAACAAGGTTACTTTCCATCTCAATAAAGTAACCTAAGTCGGTGGCCGTGCAAGAGAAAAGGAAATATTCCAGATTTTGTCTGAGGTTCTCGGACACGAAACATGTATAAATATCGATCATAGTCATGTATAAGTGTTTTTTACCCTAGCAGAAACACTTACCAATATCTTGTACGCATTCGGTTTCTAAAGAACAGAAGATAAAACCACCATCTTTGGATCTCTTACTGTGTTTTCACAGAAAATTCGGTTCCCTAGAAAAGTCTCGACAAAAATTGATTGTGTGAGTTTCGACTCTCACAGTTTGGCGCAGTATGTGGGGAATTCTCAAAGTTCTTACTTGCGCAAACATCAAGAATGAGATCGGAAGATATGGCCGGAGACCAGCGAAGGATCAACTATGATGTAAACAACAACGCGAGAGCAACAACCGGTGGAATGATCGATCTCGGCCACACTCCCATAACATCCGCTGAAACAACGTCGGCACACTTAGCCGAATTGAAGGACATGATCACCTCGATACTAAAGAGGACGGAGGAACAAGATGTTGATCTCGGGAGATCGGACCAATGAATGGCAAACTGAAAGCCTATGCTCGGATGTACATCCAAGGAAGCTCACATGGCTCGACCCCAAATAAACGGTCCTCGATCCTTCCACACCTGAGACCGCCTCGGTTCAAGACGCATCACCACCACCGCGTTCGTCTGGAGAAATGACGCATACGAAGACAAGGCAACCATTATTCAACCCACCTCGATCGAATCTCAGTACGAAGCAGCAAATCCCCGAGCCAGCAAGATTCTGCCTCGGGATAGTTGAAAATGACAAAGATGGAGTAATCCGAGGTGAAAGAATCAATGCATCGGGACACTGCAGAGATGTCAAACCCACCCGGGTTACAGGAGATGCGATATTCATGAAAGAAATCCCTCGTTCACAACGGCTCGATCGCAGTCCTGTCACTCTTGATTTCTCGACCTCGGTAAGAAGTTTCCAACCATTATACCCGTTTAGAGAGGTAACGCCAGCGGTAGCAGAACCGCTCCCATCCAGTCCGTCTCGGTCGGATCGTAGAACGAAGCAAAAAATCGCCGAGCCCATGAAAACTTACCTCGGAAGATATACCAATGGTGAAACAATTCGAACCAAAGAGAAGGGCAACTCGTCCCAGGAAGGACCGCAAGCCGTCGGGAATATCCCAGACCCGAGTTTGCTTAACAAAAAATTCATGGGAGGAAATTATCTTTGGACCGAGTAGATGCAACCTATCGAGCCAATGCGAGCAGACCAAAACAACACGAGTCGGAAGAAGCTTTTTCGAATTTAACAGTAGAGGAAGAAAACATTCTCTGGGTGGAGCAAATGCAACGCACTGATGAGCTGAGAATACACCAGTGCCGAACTTGACGCGATGAGTTGGCAAGGAAGAGCCAGCTTTAGACGAACGAAACGATTACAAATGAAGCACTCATAGCCCAAGGCAATGCCGGGAGACGAACCACCAGTTTGACATGGCATCGTACACTCTGCACGACTCCCAAGACCGATCAAATAACAGAGGTACGATGCACCCCCTTTTCAACAAAGATCACCGAAGCAACCATCCCCGATCAGGAAAAAGTCAGTATTCCATTCTACAATGGGCCGACCAATCCGCATGACCACATTAGAATTTTTCACATGGTAATGTGCCGAGACGGACTAGAAGAAAATAGAGAAGATGTGAGACTGTGCCGACAATTCGCGGAACATTTAGAAGAAACAGCACTCGACTGGTTCTCAAATCTAGGGCGAGGCTCGATCGACAACTTTCGCCAAATGTCTGTCCAATTTCTCGAAAGATTTGTCGCGCTCATAGAGCAAGGAACCTCGGACGCCAACTTGTGCAGCCTAACCCAAGAACCGGTAGAACCTTTGCTATTTTAATAGATCGATTCAAAACAGCAGTCTTGCAAACAGGAGGCATGAACGAATAAGTCGCTATCAACGCGCTAAAAATAGGGTCACACCTCAAGTCGGACTTTCGAAGATAACTCATACTGAGAGCACCATCGTCATTCCAAGATGTTCTACACCAAGTTTCAGATTTTATCTCCGAAGAGGAGAATACAAGAAACGACCGACCCAAAGGCCAAACCAGCGATCAGCCGAGAATGCACTCGAATAAACAGGATACGACCTCCTCCGAGACAACCATGTACCACCCAGATCGAATCCCATTTTACAATGGAACGACAAACCCCGTGGACTATGTAACAATCTTCTGTACAGTAATGTGTCACCACGATCCCGAAGGAATTCCGATCGAAGATGGATACAACTTCTGGTTCGGGAAACACCTCAAGGGAGCCGCCCTCGACTGGTTTTCAAAATTGGATCGAAATTCGATCCACAATTTTAGACGACTATCTGTTGTCCTTATAAGGCGTTTTCGGAACAAGGAACTTCTGACGCCGATTTGTGGACCCTAGCCCAGAGGCCGGCGGAGTCGCTGCGACATTTTCTAGAACGTTTCAAAATAGTATTGTCCATGGAAGGATTCGTAAATGACCAGGTCACACTTAATATGCTACGAAGGGCGTAATCGGACTTCCAAACAAATATCACACTCAATAAGCCATCAACAGTCCAAGACGCTCTGAACCAAGCTTCGGAGTTCATTTACAAGGAAGAAAAAATGCCCAGTGGACCATCCCAAACCTCGACCGGCGATCAGCCAAGACGCTCCAAGCGCAAGATAACCGCTTCGAATTCAGAAAATAAAATCGTCGAAGTCACTAGCCCATCCTGATCTACGGCGAAAGAAAAACGTCCTCAAATTCACCGAGTTGGACAAGACAATTTGACAAGGGGAACTAGACTAGTTTCTCTAAAGAGCGCCACCAAGAAGCCAACACCAACCAACAAGGGGTCGATACCTTACACATCCCGAGTCCATAACGACTGTACAACCTGATAAGCTCAAATTAATACCCTAAAAGTACTAAAGCTTTGTCGATTGTAATACTTAGGGATCGAATCCACAGAGACTCAAGGAAACACACAATAGATTCTAAAAGTTGAATTAAGCTAAGTGATCAATGGAATTGAAATCAAATACGTAAATTAAACAAGTTGTAATTCGATTGGAAGAAAGATAAGTTCATGGTATTTCTGAGGAAATCAATGAATGCAGATAAACTAACTAACATGATTCAGATTTAGTGCGGTTCTTGAACTCAAATCACTAAGGTATAATTAACCAACTCTCGTTGCGAAAACTATCTAAGTCTAAATCCTAGAATTCCAAATCTCTTTGCGAATCCTAAAGTCTAAACCAGCTTTTTAGATCAAGTTTGATTTCCTCACAAAACAACTAAACCAAATCTCTTTGCGAATATTTATTTTGCTCACCTTAGGTTCTATCAGGTAATTAATCGCACTCTCGTGCCTAATCAATAATCCTAAGATCTAAGTTCTAGGTGATCAATCTAGAATTAGCTTTGCAAACAACCTATGGTGAAGAACTAATTCAGATGGTGAATCCTAATAACTAATCAACCTAGCATTCAAAGATAACCCTTATGAGAACCCTAAACCTAACAAGAGATCTACTCAGACATGGAAATTGAAGCAATAAACATGTTTGAATAAATCATCAAATAAAATAGAAAGAGTAACAAAAGGGTTCGAAATTTTCTCTCAGACGAACAGAGTTTCAGACTTGTCTCTCTTCAAAAGCTCTCTCACAAAACCAAAGTAAAATAAAGCATAGAATAAAGCATAGCCATGAAAGTGGCTGTAAAATCCTATTAAATAACATAAATCACGTTTTGGGGCTTCTTGTAAATAATAAAGTCTTCTGGCCATTTTGCAATTCTTCAACTCTTCTTAAGTCGCAATCGTGTCTTGCTGCAGTGAGTATCGACCGATACCAATGTAGTATCGATCGACACTGAGACTTCAAATAGGGTACTCAGCTACACGAACGTCTGCTTTGCTCCAAAATGCTCAAGAAAGCTCCAATATCTCCAATTATGCTCCAAACGTGCTAAAACCTATAAAAAGACTCTAAAACACTACAAAATAGTAGAAAGACTCTATAAAACGGACTTATATCATGGCTTAAACGGGGTAAAAACCATGATATATCAACTCCCCCAGACTTATGCTCAAATTAATACCCTAAATGTACTAAGCAGTAGTTGCAGTATAGTAGGGGTCGAGCACAAGGACTCACAGAGACATACAATAGATTATATAGGTGAAAATTACGCTAAGCAAATCAATGGTATTGAAAACATAATGCAAATTAAAACGGTTGTAAATTCAATTAGGAGAAAGATAGGTTCAGGGTATTTCTCAGGGAATCAATGAATGCAGATAAACTAACTAGTCAGGATTCAGATGTAACGCGGTTCTTGAACTCAAATCACTAAAATATAGTTGACCAACTCTCGTTGCGAAAACTATCTAAATCTAAATCCTAGGAATTTCAAATCTCTTTGGGAATCCTAAAGTCTAAATCAGCTTTTTAAATCAGGTTTGATTTGTTCACAAAATAACTAAACCAAATCTCTTTGCAAATAATTATTTTGCTCACCTTAGGTTCATTCAGGTAATTAATCGCACTCTCGTGCCTAATCAATTATCCTAAGATCTAAGTTCTAGGTGATCAATCTAGAATTAGCTTTGCAAACAACCTAAAGCGAAGAACTAATCCAGATTGTGAATCCTAATAACTAATCAATCTAGCATTCAGAGATAACCCTTATGAGAACCTTAAACCTAACAAGATACCTACTCAGACATGGAAATTGAAGCAATAAACATGTTTGAATAAATCATCAAATAAATTAGAAAGAGTAACAAGGAGGTTCGAAATCTTCTCTCGGACGAACAGAGTTTCAGACTTGTCTCCCTTCAAAAAGCTCTCTCACAAAACCAAAGTAAAATAAAGCATAGAATAAAGCATAGCCATAAAAGTGGCTGTAAAATCCTATTAAATAACATAAATCATGTTTTGGGGCTTCTTGTAAATAATAAAGTCTTCTGGGCAATTTTGCAATTCTTCATTAAAGTCGTGGGTCATGTCTGCTTTGGTGAGTATCGACCGATACTAGGCAGTATCGATCGATACTGATGCTTCAAATCGGGTTCTCAGCTACACGAACGTCTGCTTTGCTCCAAAATGCTCAAGAAAGCTCCAATATCTCCAATTATGCTCCAAACGTGCTAAAACCTGTAAAAGACTCTAAAACACTACGAAATAATAGAAAGACTCTATAAAACAGACTTATATTATGGCTTAAACGGGGTAAAAACCATGATATATCAGCTCCATGTCTGCATTCTTGGTACTATTGCTAGAAACCAAGTTCTCAATAAGCACATAGGCATCGTCAGGATACCTCGTGTAGAAATTTCCATTGCTCGCAGCATCTAGAGACATCTGATACCTCCAATTGATTCTTCTGTAGAAAGTATCTTGCAACTGAACCTGAGTGAAACCATGGTGCGGACAATCTCTCTGATATGACCTGAAACGAATCCAAACAGCCTTGAGTGCTTCTGTTGGACCTTGAGAGAACTGAGAAATCTTGTTTCTGAGCTCATCGGATCTTGCATCATCATAGAAATTAGTCAGGAACGCATTCTTCGTCTCATCCCATGTAGTTAGCGAACCAGGAGACAACTGCTTCAGCCAATAAGCTGCATCCCCACCAAGAGAGTATGGGAAGAGCTTACAGAAGAGGTAATCATAGGATACTCCATGGCACTTGATGCTTGTAACCAAATCCGCAAACCTCTCAATGTGATTCATAGGGTGTTCATGAGAAAGACCATGAAAAAGATGCTGACCCACAAGAGTGTAGTATGCAGGTTTCAGCTCAATGTCATTCCTCTGAAAAGCAGGAGGGCGAATCGCTGATCGATTGGCATAAAGCTGATCAGTCCTGTTGTACTCACCAATCGTCCTACCGCGATTAATCACAGCGTTCCCTGCATTCACAGCAATTGCAGGTTCAATGATATTTCCAGCTTCATCAAGTCACTGCCCTCTCTCATTGCACAATTGACCCTCTTGGTCTTTCAAAACTCCAGCAACATCCTGAATCAAAATCATTGTATTGTTCATCTCTGCTGGCTTCTTTGCTTTCCTATTTGCACATTCCAAATTCACACATGAAACACACTAGGCAAGACACGTAAGTAACAAAAAACATGTTGAGTATCGACCGACACTGGGTGGTGTCGATCGATATCAACAAAAAGAGAACGACGAGTATCGACCGACACTAGATAGTATTGACCGATACCGACGAACTTAGTCGAAATTCTCAAACTAAAATCTAATGGCGTCAAATTTGATAAGCTCAAATTAATACCCTAAAAGTACTAAAGCTTTGTCGATTGTAATAGTTAGGGATCGAATCCACATAGACTCAACGAAACACACAATAGATTCTAAAAGTTAAATTAAGCTAAGTGATCAATGGAATTGAAACCAAATACGTAAATTAAACAAGTTGTAATTCGATTGGAAAAAAGATAGGTTTAGGGTATTTATCAGGAAATCAATTAATGCAGATAAACTAACTAACAGGATTCAGATTTAGCGCGGTTCATGAACTCAAATCACTAAGGTATAATTAACCAACTCTCGTTGCGAAAACTATCTAAGTCTAAATCCTAGAATTCCAAATCTCTTTGCGAATCCTAAAGTCTAAACCAGCTTTTTAGATCAAGTTTGATTTGTTCACAAAACAACTAAACCAAATCTCTTTGCTAATAGTTATTTTGCTCACCTTAGGTTCTATCAGGTAATTAATCGCACTCTCGTGCCTAATCAATTATCCTAAGATCTAAGTTCTAGGTGATCAATCTAGAATTAGCTTTGCAAACAACATATGGTGAAGAACTAATTCAGATGGTGAATCTGATATGCTCAAATTAATACCCTAAATAGTACTAAAGCAGTTGCTGCAATATATCAGGGGTCGAAGACAATAACTCAGAGAAATCGCACAATAAATTGTATAGTGTTAAGTCAAGCTAAACTATTCAGATTAAACAAAAAACAGTAAGCAGTAAACGAGTTGTAATTCAATGGGAGAAAGATAGGTCCATGGATATTTCTCAGGAAATCAATGAATGCAAAATAAACTAACTAATCAGGGTTCAGGTTACGCACGGTTCTCGAACTCAAATCACTAGAGTATAATTAACCAGTTGTCGTTGCGAAAACTATCTAAATCTAAACTTCAAAATCCCAAATTTCTTTGCAAATCCCTATGAATAAATCAGCTTTAATTCCAGGTTTGATATGTTCACAAATCAATTAAACCAAATCTCTTTGCGAATAATCAATTTGCTCACCCTAAGTTCTATCAGGTAATTAATCGCACTATCGTGCCTAATTAATTATCCTAAGATCAAAGTTCTAGGTGATCAATTTAGAATTAGCTTTGAGAACAACCTAAGGCGAAAAACTAATTCAGATTATGAACCCTAAATAACTAATCAACCTAGCATTCAAAGAAATCCCTTATGAGAATCCCTAAACCTAACAAGAGATCTACTCAGACATGGAAATTGAATCAATAAACATGTTTAAATAAATACTCAATAGAAAATAAGAAAGAGTGACAAAAGGGTTCGAAATCTTCTCTCGACGAACAGAGTATCAGACTTGTCTCCCTTGAAAGCTCTCTCACAAATCAAGAATAAAAGTAAAGCGTAGCCAACAAAGTGGCTGTAAAATTCCTATATATATCCTAAATCACGAATTAGGGCTTCTTATAATTATTAAAGACTTCTGGACCAAGTTGCGATTCTTCAACTCTTCATTAAAGTTGCGGGTCGTGTCTTGCTGCGATGGGTATCGATCGATACCAGGGGGTATCGATCGACACTGATCGTGAAATCCGGTACTCAGCAACACGAACTTCAGCTTTGCTCCGAAATGCTCCAGAAAGCTCTAATATCTCCAATTATGCTCCAAACGTGCTAAGACCTGTAAAAGACTCTAAAACACTACGAAATAGCGGAAAGACTCTATAAAACGGACTTATATCATGGCCTAAAAGGGGTAAAAACCATGATATATTAGAATCCTAATAACTAATCAACCTAGCATTCAGAGATAACCCTTATGAGAACCCTAAACCTAACAAGAGATCTACTCAGACATGGAAATTGAAGCAATAAACATGTTTGAATAAATCATCAAATAAAATAGAAAGAGTAACAAAAGGGTTCGAAATCTTCTCTCGGACGAACAGAGTTTCAGACTTGTCTCCCTTCAAAAGCTCTCTCACAAAACCAAAGTAAAATAAAGCATAGAATAAAGCATAGCCATGAAAGTGGCTGTAAAATCCTATTAAATAACCTAAATCACATTTTGGGGCTTCTTGTAAATAATAAAATCTTTTGGGCCATTTTGCAATTCTTCAACTCTTCTTAAGTCGCGATCGTGTCTTGCTGCAATGTGTATCGACCGATACCAATGTAGTATCGATCGACACTGAGACTTCAAATCGGATACTCAGCTACACGAACGTCTGCTTTGCCCCAAAATACTCCAGAAAGCTCCAATATCTCCAATTATGCTCCAAACGTGCTAAAACCTGTAAAAGACTCTAAAACACTACAAAATTATAGAAAGACTCTATAAAACGGACTTATATCATGGATTAAACGGGGTAAAAACCATGATATATCACAACCCCCTCGCCACGTCGCCAGAAAAACCAGCCAAAGACCGAAAATATGTCGTGCCACGTTACCGCAGACTCATACTGCAAATCTCACTCGGTTTTCGAACCAAACCCTCCCATATCCACACCGCAGCGCTGACATCCTTCGAAGATTTTTTTTAAGAAGTTCGTAAACTGCTCAAGGACATATCGTTCACTAAAACATTCAAGGAACGCATACTCGAACGATTCTTCCGCAACATCACCAAATCTGCTTCAGAAATAGAGGAACTTTTCACATATGTAAGATGCGGGCAACCAATCGAGATACTTTACAAAACACAAGAACAAAGGGCAATTCCTCATCTTGAGCAACATCCAAGGTGTCGACTTTACTAACGTCATGTGCAACTCCGGAGCTTGCCTAAGCATTATTTACAGATCAACCGCTGAACACATCGGACTCAGGCATATCCAGCCAACCCAAACGAGGATCAACATAACTAACAAGTCTCACACAACACCACAAGGGATCGCACGCAATGTACCCGTCAGAATCAGAGATTTCATAGCCCCCGTCGATTTTTCATCTACGAAGCCGAAAAAGTTTACTCGGCTCCAATAATCCTCGGATGGCCATTCCTAGCAACTGTCGGAGCAATCATGGACTAGCCACATCAATGTTTATCTTTCACCCAAATCAACATCAAAGTCTTCTACCCCGCCACCCTACTCAACCATGAAAGAAAAAGTTCCTCAAAGTCTCAGCATAGCAACATATCAACCGAGAAAGCTGAGAGGAACCCCAAGAAGACCCGCATTAGAATAAAACTCTCCTTCAGTTAAGAATCGCCCATTACAATGAAATACAGGACGGCTTGATCCCTGAAAAGGGTACGTAGACAACCGATCTTTGGATAGTTGCAGCTGTCCCCCCTCTTTAAAAAGGGGGCGAGTGGGTACGTATACACATACTCACATCCTTCATAAATGCAATTTAACGTATTTTCTAAGTTCTTATCAATATGTCTTTTACATTTACACTTGTCATTCTCGTATGTTGCTGACCACAACAGCGAGCTCCTACATCCTTCTTGGATTCTAACCACTATCATGTACGGATAACGGTTCTTTTACAAACAACCATGGATTAAAGTGCGCTATATAAATTTTAGGTGGATATATCCAGACCAAAGGAAGGATAAGATATAGGATAAGATATATCTTGACCAAACCACTCGTATTTTTACTATCAAAACGGGAACGTAAGTCAAAGCCTACATCGTAAAACCCTAAGACCGAAGTAAAATCTATACCCAGTTATCATTCGTTTCATAGCATACTGGTCTCAAACATCTCAAACATTTCGGCATACAAAATACTATGCAGTTCGTTTCAGAACACACCACTTCATACGAAATTCGAAACACTTTGGGACTCTACTTCGCCTACTCCAAACGAGTCGGAAACTAGTCCCTACGAAATCAGTTAAACCTCGCTCATATTACTAACAACTTAAAACTTCAGCAAAAACAAATAAAAAAACTTAATTGCATTGGATAAAGATGTCCATGCAAAAAATACGTTCGAAACAAATTAAAACACGTCCTTTAGGACCTTACAACAAAAGTAAATATACAATTTGATCCGCCTCGAAATCCTAAACACTTTCCACATCATCAACGGGATCGATCGCAAGAGCTCGAGTCGCGGCGAAATCAGTCGGCTCTCTGTTATGCAGAAAATCCCCCCGAACCCTCTAAGTCAGATCAGTTTTCCAAGACTTCAGCTTCTCGGCCTCCTCATCAAGAGACTTGACCTTTCCTGACTGGATGTCCACGATGAGCGATTGGTTACAATTAACCTCCGCCAACTCAAGCTCTTTGCCTTTAGCATCTTTCAGCTTATTGACTTCCTCCCTCACCTTAGAAAGTCGATCCTCGAATTTACGGGCCAACTCGCGCTTGGCGTTCTTCTAGGCCTTTTCAATCTCGGCAGCACGCAAGGCATCCTTCTCCTCGATCTGCTTTTTCAAGGAAGCTATCTCGTTTTCCAGTTTCCCTCTTTGGACCTCGCATCTATTGGCAAGGCCCGCAGAGTTTGCAGCCTCCTCTCTCAGAACAGTCTTCTCCCGCTCAAGGTCCGTAACTTGAGTCGAAAGAAAAATCAACCTCTTCTCCACCTCGACCAATCTTTTTTTCTCTGACGATGCGTCTTTCCTTGCCTCATCAACTCGGCGCTCATTGCGACATCCCGTTGATAAAGGCAATGAACTGCAAGAAAAGAAAAATCAGCGAAATCTAATAATGCTTACCATCATCACAAAGAATCGAAATCCTACCTTGCTACAACGCAGCGCCATATTCGCATACATTTTCTCCTCGGTAAGTTTGTCGAGAGGAGGAACTTTAGCCATGTGCCTGTTAATTCCTGAGAGAAGAGTGGCTGACATAGCAGAATCTTCAGTTATCACCCTAGAAGACGGAGGGTCGGTAGTATTACGATCAGTACCAGCTTCATCTCGATGGCTTTCCCCTGCTTTTTTGGCAACAAGGGGCGCTTTTGGCTCGGCTCGTTCTCTTTCCTCGATGGAGCCGGAGGAAGTTCAAAAATCTGGGGAAGGGCCATCACCATTTTCTCCGCACTAGCGGAAGCAGGAGGATCAGAAGGATTAGCTACGTCACTCCCGATATTATCAGTGTTTACCTCGGGAGGAGCAATAGCGCCCGGGATTACCGCTTCGGAAGCAATCAAGCCTTGGGTTGTCGCCTCGGTGGCAGGAGGATTCAGATCCGCCTCGATAACCCGCCTCGCCTCTTCCTCCACCTCGACATCTTTCCTTTTGGCCTCCTTCGCTTCGAGCTCCATTTTCGCACGAATTGACAATCTAGCCATACTCGTCAAAGTAACTTCGGACGTTAGAAGTTGTGTGCTCATTGGAACGAACTCGCGAACAGTCCGAGCACTCTTCACTCTCTCGAACGAGAAATCTTTTCTCCAATCGACTATTTCAGCTGACAGAATCGTCCACACCTCGGGCAGATCGCTTGGGCGTGGAGGAGGTGAACTGTGAACTACAAAGTCAAAGACACAAAGTTAATTAATGATTTTAGATTATACGCTGAACCACAAATATACGTAGTAACTATCAAGAGATCCCCAGCTCGTCATGACTATGTGGAGGCAAGTTTGATCCACGGAGGCATCAGAGATTCAGACGAAGAAAAAGCGGCTCTCCCAGACATCCTTGCTCGGGAATCCGCCGGTAATTCAGAAATCAGCCTTGTTGGAGATATACACTTTTCCCGAATTAGGAACCTTTCTGATTTCCAGAAGATTCAGGAGGTACGTGAGGTTGGTCTCGACGTCACATTCCGCACATATGGTTAAGATCCCAATCAGATGATGAAGTCCCCGAGGCGTGATTTGGCTCAGCGCGATCCCGGGTTTCCAAAGGTACCGCATAACAAGCCTCGACACGGGGAACCATATAAAATATAAGGAAAAGAAGGCCTCGTAGACAATGAAGCAAACTGAAGGAGGCTTATCGGGTCGGTCAGACGGGCCAGGAATGACAAACTCAACTCCTTCAGGAATTTTGAAACGTCGCCTCAGCTCGGCGAGAGATTTCTCGTCGGATAGAGTTGATTCGGGAAGAACCTTTTCTTTTCACCTCGGACGTTTGGACTCGGGCTTGCTCGAAGGACCCGCCTCTTGACCCGACATTGTTCGCTCCAAGCCCTCGGCGGATTCAAGCAGCTCGGCCGATAAACCCACTTCGGGGGACTTATTCGCCCCATCATCATTCAGAGGATTGAGGCCGAGCCTCGCAGACAAATTTCTCGAACCAGCCGAATCAGTTGGACCAGAAATCACGCTTCGATAAGATTGATCAAGTACATATCGCCAAAGACGAATCGGGGAATACGACACTGAATTAGAAAATTCAAAGGCTCGCCACGCTTCGTATATAATAAACTAAACAGGGCGGTGGCAAATCAGAAAATCCTAACGAGAAAAATAAACGGAAGAAGAGAGAAGAGAGAGAAGGGAGATTTACATGTTTTTCGGAAGATTGGCAAATGAGGAGAATCAAAAGAATGAGGAAGACATCTCGCTACAAATAGACAACTCGGCGCGTGGAAGCGCGTGACCTCGGGAATAAACAGAAACGCTTGCGATTACTGAGATATCTAAGACAAATGCATGAACATGAGTATAAACATCAACCGGCAGAAAAAACTCTATAGAAAATATGTATAACCCGAGATACACCGAGGCAAACGGATTATTCAACGTCCTATTATGTCCTCACCACAAACAGAAAAAACGGCTCGGCGCCGACAAAATAAATTATTTGCTTTCCCTCGTCGTCAACTTTCAATGGTTAGCTCGACGCTTCAGTTAATCTTGATCTCAATAAATCCTACCTTGTCACAATCGCTCCTGAATCTGACGACCTAGGGGGTAAACTGTTGGGGTCAGTTTTAACCCACCCGAGACTAACATGAAGCATACCGATTAGCAAAGAGTATGGAGGGACGAGCCAAATCATGATAGCCCTATAAAAAAAGCTCCTCCCTTCGCCTCGTCTAGAAGAACAAAATACTCACCAAGGTAAATCTACCTTGAGAGAACGAAAGTTGAGCCGAGCCCAAAGCAACGACATCTTTCCACCGAATCGAGGCCGCTGTGGATCGACTCACCTCGAAAGACTGATATCATCAACAAATGGGTCGAGATACAAACCTCTCATCAAATTGTAGGCCGAGTTAAAAGCCCAAATCATTGATTACCCTAACAAGGTTACTTTTCATCTCCAGAAGTAACCTAAGTCGGTAGCCGCGCAAGAGAAAAGGAAATATTCCAGATTATGTCTGAGATTCTCGGACATCAAACATGTATAAATAATGAGCATAGTCATTCATAGAAGGGATACGTTTTTTATCCTAGCAGAAACACTTACCAATATCTTGTACGCAATCGCTTTCTAAAGAACATATAATAAAACCACCATATTTGGATCTCTTACTGTAATTTTCCAAAAACTTCGGTTCCCCCTAAAGGTCTCGACAAAAATTGATTGTGTGATTTTTGACTCTCACAGTTTGGCGCCATCGGTGGGGAATTCTTGAAGATCTTACTCGCGGAAACATCAGGAACGAGATCGGAAGATATGGCCGGAGACCAGCGAAGGATCAACGCTGAAGTAAACAACAACGGATGATCAACAACCGGTGGAATGATCGATCTCGGCGACACTCATGTAACACCCGCTGAAACAACGTCGGCACACTTAGCCGAATTGAAGAACATGATCACCTCGATACTAAAGAGGACAGAGGAACAGGAAAAACTCAACAAAATCTTATCGGAAAAAGTCAAGATGTGAAACTGAAAGCCTCGGCTCGGATGTACTTCCAAGGAAGCTCACAAGGCTCGACCCCTAATCAACGGTCATCGATCCTTCCACAACTGAGAACGCCTCGGTTCAAGATGCATCACCACCACTGCGTGCGTCTGGAGAAATGACGCATGCGGCGACAAGGCAACAATTATTCAACCCACCTCGATATATCGAATCTCAGTACGAAGAAGCAAATCCTCGAGCCAGCAAGATTCCGCCTTGGGATAGTCGAAAACGACAAAGATGGAGTAATCCGAGGTGAAAGAATCAATGCCTCGAGATGCTGCAGAGATGTCAAACCCACCCGGGTTACAAGAGAGGCAATACTTCTGAAAGAAATCCCTTGTTCACAATGGCTCAATTACAGTCCTGTCACTCTTGATTTTTTGACCTCGGTAAGAATTTTCCAACCATCATACCCTTCCAGAAAGTTGACGCCAGCTGAGCTGAACTGCTCCCATCCAGTCTGTCTCGGTCGGATCGTAGAACAAAGCAGAAAATCGCTGAGCCAATGAAAACTTACCTCGGAAGAGATAACAATGGCGAAACAATTCGAACCGAAGAGAAAGGCACCTCGGCCCAGGAAGGACCACAAGTCGTGGGGAATATCCCCGACCAGAGCCGGCTTAACGACAAATTTGTTGGAGGAAATCTTCTCTGGACGGAGTAGATGCAACTTATCGAGCTGATGCGAGAGAACCAAAATCAACGCGAGTCGGAAGAATATTTTTCGAAGAATAACTATGGCTATGGCCGCTTCAACAACAATTTCACAGAAGAGGAAGAAAGCATTCGCTGACGAGCTGAGAATACACCAGTGCTGAACTCGACGCGATGAGTTGGCAAGGACGAGCCAGCTTCAGACGAGCGAAACGATTAAAAATGAAGCTCTCTTATAGCCCAAGGCAATGCCGAGAGATGAACCACCAATCCGACATGGCATCGTATACTCAGCACGACTCCCAAGACCAATCAAATACGATGCACCCCCTTTTCAACAAAGATCACCGAAATAACCATCCCCGATCAGGTAAAAGTTATAATTCCATTCTACAGTGGGTCGACTGATCCGCATGACCACATTAGAATTTTTTGCATGGCAATGTGCAGAGCCGGATTAGAAGAAAATAGAGAAGAAGCGAGACTGTGCCGACGATTCGCAGAACATTTACAAGAAATAGCACTCGACTGGTTCTCAAATCTAGGGCGAGGCTCGATCGGCAACTTTTGCCAATTGTATGTCCAATTTCTCGAAAGATTCGCCGCGCTCATAGAGCAAGGAACCTCTGACGCCGATTTTCATAAAGCGATTCAAAACATCATTCTTGTAAGCAGGAGGCGTGAACGATCAAGTCGCAATCAACGCGCTAAAAAGACGTTTGCACTTCAAGTCGGACTTTCAAAGAGAACTCATACTGAGAGCACCATCGTCATTCCAGGATGTTTTACACCAAGTTTCAGATTTTATCTCTGAGGAGCAGAAGACGAGAAATGACCGACCCAAAGGCCAGACCAGCGATCAGCCGAGAATGCACTCGAACGAACATGATACGACCTCCTCCGAGACAACCATGCACCACCCATATCGAATCCCATTTTTCAATGGAACGACAAACCACGTGGACTATGTTACAATCTTCTGCACGACAATGGGTTGCCACAATCCCGAAAGAATTCTGATCGAACAAGATAGGCACGGAAAACCTCGAATATTTTTTAAAGAAGTTCGCAAACTGCCCAAGGACATATTGTCCACTAAATCATTCAAGGAACGCAAACTCGAACGATTCTTCCGCAACAACACCAAATCTGCATCAGAAATAGATGAACTTTTCACATATGCAAGATACGGGCGACCAATCGAGATATATTACAAAACACAAGAACAAGGGCAATTCCTCATCTCGTGCAACATCCAAGGCGTCGACTTTACTAACGTCTTATGCGACTTCGGAGCTTACCTAAGCATTATATCCAGATCAACCACTGAACACCTCAGACTCAGGCATATCCAGCCAGCCCGTACGAAGATCAATATAACTAACCAGTCTCACACAACACCACAATGGATCGCACGCAACATACCCGTCAGAATCATAGATTTCATAGCCCCGGTCGATTTCTACGTCTACGAAGCCGAAAAAATATATTCGGCTCCAATAATCCTCAGATGGCCATTCCTAGCAACTGTCGGAGCAATCATGGACTGGCCACATCAACGCCTATCTTTCACCCAAATCAACAGCAAAGTCTTTCACCCAGTTTTAATTATCATCATCCTAGCTGCTAACGACAATTTAGACTGACCTTCTCAACATCCATCGAAGAGTGGCTGATTTACAGCGTCTAGCATATCATAAAATTGTTTCGCATCTACGTTGGGTTCCTCAACACTATTATCATCATTTGTTTCATGTAATGCATCAGTAACCATGGCATGCATCTGATATGTGCATATTCTACATGTATTTAGAACGCATTTAATATAGGTTTAAGATCATTTACTTGGATCTTCATTGCATATCATACTTGTTTTGTCTCATTTATAGTTTTAGGGTTCTCATACTAGGTCCTAGAGTGTCTTGCATGTTTTGGAGTCCTTTTCAGGTGTTAAACGAGGAGATTCGTCACCCGAGGAAAGGAGACAGAGATCACACCGAGCATCGATCGATACCAGGTGTGGCACTTGGTATCGATCGACACCGAGGGGCAATACCGATGCCACTGCTCAGGGTCACAGCTCGGTACTGCAGCAGGGAGAACCCGGGGGGAAATGGCCTCAACACGGAGCAATGATACCGAGGAGTGACCTCGGTATCGACTCAGGCAGCATCGATCGATACCAGTATCAGCACTAGGTATCGATCGACACCGAGTGGCAATACCGATGCTCCTGCTCGGTACCACAGCTCGGTATTGCCACAGGAAGATTTCAGGGGAAATGGCCCTCGATACGGAGCTGAGATACCGAGGAGTGACCTCGGTATCACTGAAGAACAAACCTGGTGCGTCCTCAGTATCGATCGATATCGAGGGTATCGATCGATACCAAGCACTTTTTACCCATTTAAACCGGGTCGGTACCCGGTTTGTTCCGGGTCGATCCGGTTCGTTACTATTCAGTATTTAAGCCCAAAAACCTAATTTGTGAGGGCAAAGTCTTTTTCTAAGCAAAAACCTCTCTAAGAGTGATTTGTAAGAGATTGATCCTTTTAATTTGAGTATTGTTTTCTTGATTTGATCCATCTATCTTCTACTTTCTAATCATTCAATCATCTTGATCATGAGTTTTAACACTTCTTTCCTTAGATTTGTTAGACCCATGATGATTAGTGAGTAGTCTTAAGGATCTTGGGATGAGGTTGATTAGGGGGATCTAGGGTTTGATTAGTGGTGTTTAGGATTAGATAATCTTATATTCCTTCTTGTCTAGAGTCCCTAATGCTAGATCTAGCTTGAAAGAGTGGGTCTTGATCATTAGGCATTTCATGAACACCAAGTGTTTGATGAAATGCCAAGACCAAACTAGACAAGAGATTTATGTTCCTAACCTAAGACATTAGTTGTTTAGGGTGTATCTTTGGTTGATCTTGTTATAATTCTTAATGCTTGCTAATTGATAATCCACAAATGATGATTTGCTAATGGGTTTGATAATTAGCATAGTGATTAGTTGCTTGAAAGAGAACTAATCTAGATTAGAGATCTATTGCCTAGGGATTAGCTTCTTGAGTAATTGAACACCACTAATAAAGCTTGGATCACCCTATATCAATAACCTTATCTCTTGTTCCGCTTTTATTATTTGGATTACATCTGGCTTAGTTATTTTAGTTGCTAAATTTGGTTACTTAATCACCAAACCTTTGATTAGCTTAAATTACAAGTGTTCCTTGCATTCTTAGTGCTTGAAATCATTTCCCAATAGGTTCGATAACCTCTTATGCTCAATAGGCATTTAGAGTAATTGACTCTAGAGATACCAAAATATCTTGTATCAATTTGGCGCCGTTGCCATATTGGGATTTGTTTTAACATTAAGGTTTAGGCTCTTTGTGAGATTAAGCTTTATTTGCTACAAAGTTACTAATCTTGTTTGCTTTCCATTGCTCTCTCTAAACCAAGGTGCATGCATACACGATCTCGAGGCATCGACAATCTAGTTGGACCACGGGACGACATACATCGATTACAAAGACGGTTTGGAAGAAGGGACGGAAGTGTAAGACATCAAGAAGTTGAGACCAACATGGAACACTATGTGAACGTTCCACTTGGGAACATCAATGAAGCCATTCCCCACCAACGGAACGGTGGGAATGGGGAAGGAAACGGCAACAACCAAGGTGGCAATAGAAACCATCCAACGCAAGGTGGTAATGGAAACCACCCTCTTCCACCCGCCCGGCCAAGAGCTCCCAACCACCCACCTAGAGCTAGAAACATTGTTGGAGAAGGTGATGCCGCTAATGCTCACCAAAACCGCCAAGGCATTCAAGCTCCTCCGGTTGAAAACAACAACTTTGAGGTCAAACCCGGGCTAATCAACATGGTTCAAGCTAACAAGTTCCATGGGTTGTCAATGGAGGATCCTCTAGATCACATTGACCAATTTGACCGGATATGTGGTCTCACCAAGATTAATGGAGTATCCGAAGATGGTTTCAAGCTTCGTCTCTTCCCGTTCTCTTTGGGTGCCAAGGCTCACCAATGGGAGAAAAGCTTGCCTCAAGGTTCTATTACTTCTTGGGATGATTGCAAAAGGGCATTTCTAGCCAAATTCTTCTCACCGGCTAGAACCGCCAAACTTCGCAATGAGATTTCAAGCTTCATACAACGGTCTATTGAGTCTTTCAACGAGGCTTGGGGGAGATTTAGAGGCTACACTTCTCAATGCCCACATCATGGCTTCTCCGACGCCTCACTTCTTAGTACTCTCTACCGAGGCGCTTTACCTAAGATTCGAATGCTACTCGATACGGCATCGAATGGTAATTTCCTAGCTAAGGACGTGGAGGATGCAATGGAGTTGGTAGAGAACTTGGCTCAAAGTGATGGCAACTATGGCGACGATTATGACCGTGCCACAAGGACTACTAGTGACTTTGATGAGAACAAGAGAGCCAAAAACATGAAAGCCTTGAATGAGAAGTTGGATAAGCAAGACACTATGATAGACAAGCTTCTTGCCTACAAAAGGAGTCTCAAAAGGCGGTACATTTCATTGGTGACTATGAGAACAATCAAGGTTGCTATCAAGAGGAGGCCGTGGAAACACAAGAGGAATTGAACTAAGTGGGTAACCAAGGTAACTTCCAAAGACAAGGGTTCAACCAAACCTTTAGGAATCCACAAGACCAACTCTACCCTCAACAATCTACTCAAGCTCAAGGAGTTCCACAACAACAATTCCAATCTCAAGGTCAACCTTCTAACTACAACCAACAAGGGTATATCCAAAGGAACCAATTTCAAGGAAACCAAAGTGGATTCCAACCAAAAGCTCCACCCGGTTTTCAAGGTCAACAACAAGGGTTTGCACCCCAAGGTCAAGCACCTACGTCTAAACCGCAAGAGCTCGACTTGGCCTCCATGTTCCAACAACTAATCAAGGGCCAAGCGGAAACCACTAACAAGGTCATTTGCTCTTACAACGATCTTAATAGCAAGGTTGAGGCATTGAGCTCAAGGGTGATATCAATAGAGCAACGGAGTGCCGCCCCCTCTTCACAACATCCTCAAAGCTCTTCCAATGGGAAAGCAATACTAACCTCTAAAGATTCTTGCAACACCATTTCCACCATTAAGGAGCAAGATCACATAATTGAGGAGTTCCTCGGGTTAGTCTCTAGCCTCAACGAGGACATTGAGGAACAAGGTGGGGAGGTGACCCTTGGGAGTGAGAGTGATATGATCAAGGTTGGAGAAAAGAGTAACAAGGTTGAGAAGTCCATCAAGGACTTGGTTAAAGTGAAAAACGTGGAGATACTTGTTGAGTCAAAGAGAGAGCCTCCACCATATGAACCTCCACTTCCATTTCCCGGTCGTTTCCTCAACAAGGCACAAGAGAAAGTGCCTCCAAGCACAACAAGGATCGAGCCTAAGACTCTCCCAAAGCTTGAAAACCCCGGGAAATTCTCTATATCTTGCACGCTTGGACTCTTGGAAGTTGATGACGCTTTGTGTGACTCGGGCTCAACCGATAATGTCATGACTTGGGAGATGGCCAAAAGTCTTGGGATAGATAAGTTGAACGATTACCCCTCCACCATCACATTTGGAGACTCTTCCACGAAGAAACCTCTTGGCTTGGTTGAAGACTTTCCTCTCATAATTGGAAAGTGTCTTGTACCAACGGACTTCGTTGTGATGGAGATGGCACCAAATATAAAACTCCCTCTACTCCTCGGGACTCCATTCCTCAACACAACCGGTGCAAGTTTGGACTTCATCAACAAGAGGGTTGTTCTTAAGAACGTGGATGACAAGAAGTTCTACACAATGATGCCTTCTCCCACCGCTATTTGTGGGACTATTATTTGTGGGGACAATGAAGCCCAAGCCCGGAAGGTTGAGTATGTGGGCGTATGTGAGACGGTGAGTATTGAAAGGGTTGAAGAGGCCCTAGCTCTAGATGGAATTTGCTTGTATTCCCTCTTTCACACCACAACGGAGAGTGATGGCGAATGTACTAAGGTTGATGAGAAGAGGACAAAGCCTAGGTCCGAGAAGGAGAAACCGAGCATGCTCAAGGGGATTGGACCCTTGCTAGACCAACCTTCGATCGTGACTCTCATCCCATGGAAACATGAAGAAGGGATGATTGAGTATAAGGTCAAATGTAGAGGACGCCCCAAGCCTTTTGCCAAGGCCATAGCAACCCTCACACCGGAGGTTATGGAGCCAAATCAAACCGGTCTCCAAGGCTTAATGGGTAAAGTTCTCAAACTCGAGCTTACCGATCCGCCAAGGAGTTCTTGCACTCCTCCGCTACCCGCCTAAAAGGGTAACAAACGTCGAACTTAGTGACGTTAAACAAAGTACTCTTGGGAGATACCCCAAGCTTATCCTTGTACATATTTCCTTTTATGCTTTTCTTTATTTGTTAGTTCCTTTTGATGGGTTTTCTTAAGTGCGAGTAGGTTTTCAAAGGCCATATGGGCATGAACTTATGGACTAAAGTGCTTAGGATGAGGTGATGGAATATGGCGTCCCTTGATACCTCTAGCCTCCTCCATCATTTTCCAAGGTAACTCCAAAACCTTTGTACATAGCATTTAGAATCATATCTTCTTTTTTTCTTTCATGCATTGTTTTGCTCTCTTTAATTTTAAGCTTCTATTACGCAAGGGACTGTGTAATTTAAGTTTGGGGGAGGGTTTGTGTGTTATCTAACATCGTTTTTGATGTTCTTATTTTGCCTTTTTGCATCTTGAGTCTCATGCATATCATGCATTTTCAATAAATTTGAAAATTTATTGAGCATTTAGGATTGCATATTCACTTATAGGTGGTGTCTAGTTTGCATTTTAGCTTGCATTTGCATAAGCATGGAGTAATGACAACCTTGAAAGTAGCTTAATTAGCAATTGATTCAACGCCCGAGTTATTAGTTGTTTGATGCATTAAAGTTGAATCTGAAATCAAGGATGAACCATTTGTTAGAGCACATGCATCATTGCCCTTCTTTGATTGAAGCAAGCTTGAATTGAACCTAGCCTCAATAGTGATAATCTAAATTGAATATGTAATTATTGTGCTTGTGTAGATTTAAATAAAACCGCGGATCACTTATACATACTTAGGCATTCTTTCTTCCTTTTCACCACTCTTGCTTGCCTAAGTAGCCAAATACCATTTTTGGATTGGTTTCCCCACCTTGCCAATAACCTTCTTTCTAGCCCCAAATCTTTTGTGTGTGCTTGTGAGGCCTTATTTGGAGTGAACTTGACAAAACGTGTTAGGAATAAGGGCGACAAGGAAGCAATCTTGTGTAGATTTAGTTCCAACATCAAGGAGCTAAACTAGGACTAGGCTAGACTAGGCGGGAGTTTCTTATTTGTAACTTGGGGAACGGTTAGAAATATTTTAGGGAATGGTTTGATTCGGTGTATATGGTGGAATGAAAGAAGAAAGAAAGGACGATGAAGAGGGGTGTGCAATGTGATGGTTAGTTGGTGCAAAGATGATTAAAAGCAAAGCTCTAAGTGACAAAGAGAAGCCTCAAAAGACAAAGAAGAAAAGAAGGCCATAAAGCCAAGGCATTAAAAGATGAGAAGAGGCATGAACCAAAAAGAAGAGAAAGAAAGAGCTAAATAAAAGGAAAAGAAGCATCCAACCACAACCAAGGTGAAGAAGAAAATCCCCATGAGAAGAGAAGGTGAAAATGAGAACAAAGAAGTGTGTTTGGGTATCCAAGGCAAAGTGCCTTGTAGGAAAAGGGTAGAATAGGATTCGGGAACAAGCAACAACGGGTTAGAGGCTTTAAGGTTAGAAACACTCTAGGCATTCGGGTAGACGAGAGTTTTTCCTTGTATGCATAGATTGCCTTTTACCTTTAGCATTTTGTCAAAGTTTGCTCGTTCATTGAGAGATCCTTGTGTTTGATTACCCATGCATATTGATGAGATCACTTTCATCTCATAACCGGTCCTTTAGCCAAGCGGTCTCATTTGATTTTGCATAAGCACAATTCACGGATACAATCATTAATGAATGTTAAGAGGCTAGAGGATAATAGAGTTTGTCTAGGTTGAGGTTTGGCTTTGTTGCATGTTGTGAAGGAAATGGCTAGTTTCTTTTGAGTAGACAATTTTGGTACATCCTAGAACTAGTAACTTGGACGTTGAGTGCGATTGTTTCTTGTGCTTCTTATAGGTTCGAGCTCCGCATGCATTACATTGCATCTCTCATTCTTGATCTTGTTTGCTTGAGGACAAGCAAAGGTTTAAGTATGGGGGAATTGATATGTGCATATTCTACATGTATTTAGAACGCATTTAATATAGGTTTAAGATCATTTACTTGGATCTTCATTGCATATCATAATTGTTTTGTCTCATTTATAGTTTTAGGGTTCTCATACTAGGTCCTAGAGTGTCTTGCATGTTTTGGAGTCCTTTTCAGGTGTTAAACGAGGAGATTCGTCACCCGAGGAAAGGAGACAGAGATCACACCGAGCATCGATCGATACCAGGTGTGGCACTTGGTATCGATCGACACCGAGGGGCAATACCGATGCCACTGCTCAGGGTCACAGCTCGGTACTGCAGCAGGGAGAACCCGGGGGAAATGGCCTCAACACGGAGCAATGATACCGAGGAGTGACCTCGGTATCGACTCAAGCAGCATCGATCGATACAGTATCAGCACTAGGTATCGATCGACACCGAGTGGAAATACCGATGCTCCTGCTCGGTACCACAGCTCGGTATTGCCACAAGAAGATTCCGGGGGAAATGGCCCTCGATACGGAGCTGAGATACCGAGGAGTGACCTCGGTATCACTGAAGAACAAACCTGGTGCGTCCTCAGTATCGATCGATACCGAGGGTATCGATCGATACCAAGCACTTTTTACCCATTTAAACCGGGTCGGTACCCGGTTTGTTCCGGGTCGACCCGGTTCGTTACTATTCAGTATTTAAGCCCAAAAACCTAATTTGTGAGGGCTAAGTCTTTTTCTATGCAAAAACCTCTCTAAGAGTGATTTGTAAGAGATTGATCCTTTTAATTTGAGTATTGTTTTCTTGATTTGATCCATCTTTCTTCTACTTTCTAATCATTCAATCATCTTGATCATGAGCTTTAACACTTCTTTCCTAGGATTTGTTAGACCCATGATGATTAGTGAGTAGTCTTTAGGATCTTGGGATGAGGTTGATTAGGGGGATCTAAGGTTTGATTAGTGGTGTTTAGGATTAGATAATCTTATATTCCTTCTTGTCTAGAGTCCCTAATGCTAGATCTAGCTTGAAAGAGTGGGTCTAGATCATTGGGCATTTCATGAACACCAAGTGTTTGATGAAATGCCAAGACCAAACTAGACAAGAGATTTATGTTCCTAACCTAAGACATTAGTTGTTTAGGGCATTTCTTTGGTTGATCTTGTTATAATTCTTAATGCTTGCTAATTGATAATCCACAAATGATGATTTGCTAATGGGTTTGATAATTAGCATAGTGATTAGTTGCTTGAAAGAGAACTAATCTAGATTAGAGATCTATTGCCTAGGGATTAACTTCTTGAGTAATTGAACACCACTAATAAAGCTTGGATCACCCTATATCAATAACCTTATCTCTTGTTCCGCTTTTATTATTTGGATTACATCTTGCTTAGTTATTTTAGTTGCTAAATTTGGTTACTTAATCACCAAACCTTTGATTAGCTTAAATTACAAGTGTTCCTTGCATTCTTAGTGCTTGAAATCATTTCCCAATAGGTTCGATAACCTCTTATGCTCAATAGGCATTTAGAGTAATTGACTCTAGAGATACCAAAATATCTTGTATCAGCATCCTATCATGATTTTGACCCTGATCAAATTGATGTTGACCATGATGATAACTACCATGATAATTTGATTCATCAAAATCTACATGACCTTGATAATTACTACTACTAGCACCTGCTTGAGTCGTCCTTTCAAAACCCTCTCCATGTTGATACCAAAAACAATATTGTGGCATAAACCTTCTATTTAGTAAATGCTTACACACCGTCTCAATAAGAATATATCTCGTATTCTTGTATTTACGACAAGAATAGAATATCTTACCGCTTTCCAGGGTTGTTTGCATATTTCTGGTCTGCTACATGAATATTTCAAGCGCCTCTTTAAATTCTTTTGTCAACGCTCCCTCCGAATACTTTTGCGTATACATCCATCTTCGTAGATCGTATATAGACATTTTATAAAAAAGATTGTAAACTGTTTTTTTTTTTGTTTAATGTGTTTGTTTTTTTTTATAGATTTTTGATTGAAGTTAGGATGTATTTATATAATTTTTTCTGAATTACCAACAGATTTGCAACGAAAATTTACCATTAATTTACAACAAAAAAACATTACAACGAATTTACATCGAATATACGACGGATTTCGATGTAAATAATTAGGTGAACCTATTAAAAACGTGTTCTACCAAACTGGAAACAATCGACGTGAAATCGTCGTTAATTTACATCGAATACTGGTCGTTGTAAATCCGATGTAAAATTGCATCTTTACAACGTAATATGCGAAAGGATTATTCGTCGTAATATCGATGTAACTTTAAGTCGGATTTACGACGATTCTTGATATCATTGTAATATTGTCGTAATGTCGTCAGTAAATTACGACGATTATACAACGCATACATTTACGACGAACTTACATCGAATATATTATTCGGCGTAATACTGTCGTAAATCCGATGTAAAGTTAAATCGATTAAAATTGGACGTAAATTTTCATTAGGAAAAGACAGTTTTCTTGTATCGCAAATCATGCTTACGTTTATTCTATATTTGAGAAAAACTGATACTAGATAAAACAATATTAAAATGAAAAAGATACTTACCAATTGATTATGTTTTTGTTTGTAAATATAAAGAAAAAAGTAAATATACATTTTCACAATTGAAAAGAGGTAAAGAGATGAATGTAAAAAAATGAAAACAATTGATTAGGCGGACATTATATATTACATTTCCAATATTTATTTCTAATTTTTTATTAGTTATTATTTTTTAAAGTTTTCATTAACTATTTTAAATTTTGATTAAAGGCTGCGGTCGTAACCCGATGTTTTATTTTAATGCACATAAGCACAGTCCTGCGGTCGTAACTGATATGTAATTTGGAATTAAAAAAAAAAACTGCATAGAAATAAGCCAAGGTAAGATGCCCAAGTGTGACCACATCTATGGGTAATGGCTTATGGGTGCAGAAAGTTCTAAAATGCTCCAGAATATATCATAATTAACTGTTAATTAGTGTGTTTTCTCGTTGTATGCAAAAATATTATATCTAAAATGATTGGAAACCATGGATTATACGGTAAACCTTTATAAATTAATAATGTCGGATTTTATAAAGCTATTGTAAGTGTAAAACAAACGAAGTAGCATTACACGAAAACACGACTTTTACAACGGTAGTATTCATTGTTAAATCGTTGCAAATTAGGATTCACATCAACTTTACGACAAAATCCAAATCGTCGGAATTCGATCGCCGTAATTCGATCGCCGTAATTTAAAATTCATCGTAAATCGTTCGACGTAATTTAAAATTCATCGTAAGTACTACGACTCCAAAATATCATCGTAATGTCATCGTTAAATTATCGTAATAGTTACATCAATTTACGACGATATTCAGTTCGTCTTAAGAATGGCGGTAATTCGAATGTAATTTACGACTGAATACCGGCGAATTTGGGATGATATTTTGGTTTAGAGATTCGTCGTAAATTCGAGGCAGAGATTTCCTCGCACATTAGTCGTAAAACAAAATTGGTTGTAAATACGTCGTAATTACAAACCGTCTTAAAACCAGAATCGTCGTAAATTTTCGTTGTAAATTTGTGGTTCTTTGACGACAAATTTACGACAATTGCTTGTTTTTATTTTCTTAATTAATATAACTAGTAATTTATTTGATTTATAATTTATTTAAATTTAAGTAATAAAATAAATTAAATATTTAAATTTAATAAGAAAAAAATATAGAAAATGGAATTTTAATACAAATCATTCAAAAACTCTAATTTTCTATATCTATTTTGGGGAAATCATCAAAATCCGGAAGATTGTTGTGAGCGTATTGAGCAGTTTGGGCAGAGTCGATGTGACTCCCGCTCCTCTTCAGACAAATATTCATGTAAACCCTGCTGATGGCTTGGCCCTTCTCCTTGTGTCGATGTCGCCGCTTTCGCTGCTCATTGGGTTGATGATTGTCATGATCTCAAAAATCGAGTCGTACTCCGAAAGTTCTTCTGGCACCTCTTACTGATACGCCGATTAAGTCTCTTGTAGACTCGCAATCTTGGCACGTAAGACGGCTAGATCTTCTTCTGATGGTCGTCATCGCGGGGCATATGACGAGGCGGTAGGGACATCCCTAGATCCCATCTCTATGACCTTTACCTCTTTTTAGGGGCAATCTACATTTAAGATTAATGACTTAATTATAGTTAGAATTTAAAAGTGACACTATAAAATTAATATGTACTAATTTAATATACTGATATAAGACTCGGAATCCATATTGTCTTATTGATCTCACGGTGATTAAAACGCTAACAATCTTTGCGGAAGTGGGCGATGATAGGGATGAATGATGGTGATTTTGATTGACTCTCTCAATCAATGGTGATTGACTCTCTCAATCGGATTATCAAATAAACTAGTTGAATCACACAAATAGTTTAATCCAAGGTTTCTAAGGAATATAAGTGAATCGCACACTTTATTCAATAGAAAGAACAATTCTTCAAAGAGACACACTTTGAAAGAAACGAAAATACTTTATAAAATTATTGATTGAAATGTGAGTTTTTACAAAAACTGAAGAGAGCTTATATAATGCTCAACAAGAATTAATCCTAACGGTCTAAAAATCAAAGACATTAAAGCGAAATCGTAGCTACAAGAAACTAGTCGTTGGACATTGATCTCGTCTCGGCCAAATAAGGAAAGCTAATCTTTGATTTAGTCTTGACAACTTGGGCGAGTAAGTGTGATGCCTTGGGACGTCCAGGTTCAATGTATGAGCCTCCAAAACGCAACACTCTTGCTGGGAAAAGAGTCGTTGGGTTTTAAAGTCAATCGGGTCTGGAGTTGATAAGTGAGGTTACGATCTGATCCATGTGATCCGGTGAGGTTTGGTTCACCCTAAGATGTCGTAGCCTCCTGATATTATCCTTAAAACACGGTAGTTTTGGCTGATAAGTGGTCGTTGATGTTTTGAAAGCTAAAGTGTGAACACGTCTAGCTAAATATGGTAAGTCGTGTTGATAAGGGATCCGCCTGATCTTGTGGGTGATGGTGCATGGTGTGACGATCTTTGAGGCCTTTGATTGGTAAATGAACTCTCCGGATCGCCATAGTTAGTTTTGTGATGAATTAAACCGGTCGTCCCTCATACTTGCCATAATTGGTTCAGTTTGGCTTAATTGAGTGACTCTGAATTCAGATCAAACCAGAGTGATTATGGCTCGACCAATGTCTTCCAAATAGCTATTTGGTTGATGAATCTTCTCTCCTTAAGCATGGTTCGTCGGTTTGGTTGGTAGAGTTGGTAACTGGGCCGCTCCTCGGCTATTGGGTGGTTTGGCTTACAAATGGGGATTTCGGTAATGGCTTAAGTGACACTGAGGGACTCGACCATGGCCTTCAGCATGGTTGGTTGGTCGAGAGAAGTGGTTTCCTTCGGTAGATTTGATGCACGGATTCTTCGTTCAGCTTCGGTAAGATTTCCACCAGTTTTGGGGGAAATGTCTACATCTTCGGTTTTCTTGAATTGGGGATAAGGAAATCGACCATTGTGTCCAGAGTGGTCACTTGGTTGGTGAAAATGCAATTCCTTAGTGGATTTATTGCATGGTTCCTCCGGTTCAGCTTCTACAAGGCTTTTCTCGGCTTCGGATGGATCGTCTACGGGCATTGGGGTCGCCTTGTGTTGGTTTGTTGGGTCGATGACCACATCATACCCTTACTCTTGAAAAATTTGTGTCCTCGAAACTTCTTGACATGCACCAAGATAGAGCAAGTTAGTATCTCGGTATAGATGTGAGTTTAGAAGTTTACTTTGGGCAAAATTTTCATTGCGGCTCAGGTGGGATTGATTTTGAGCATTTGTTGGTTCTTCTTTGATCAACAATGAAGCAATGACTCCTCTCCAAGGTCTGTTGCTGACTTCCTTGGGAAGCAAGGTAGTCGTCCTTGTGAAATCTCCTTTTTCACACTTGGTGTCGCCATTGATTTTTAGCTGTTTTGGCTTTTGTTGCTCCTACCCTGTACCTAAAATATTATCTACACTTTTGACAAGACACAAGTTTGTTATGGTATTTTTATAAACAGAGAAACATGATTCCGTTTGGGACATATCTTTAAGTTTATGCAAAACAACAAGTTGCTCGTAGTTTGGGGCTCAAGATGAGAATTGGTTTCTGTAATTTTCTCAAACGTTTCTGGATTTAACAAGTCTTTAATCACAATATAAGAATCATCAGAAATGATGTTGAGAAACAGACTTACCTGATCAGAACTCTCGGTAAGTTTTGTTTCCGTAGATGCCACGTGTATGAATTTATCATGTGATCCGGTGGCTCTTCTTGGATCGAAGTGAACCTGGTGACAACTTCATATTTTTCAGGGCTAGGCTGGCACATTTTCATCTCTGCATATTGCTGTTCAGGTGTGGGTTGAAGTTTGACTTTTCTTTTTCCTTGATATGCGGCTAAACCATCAAATGGTGGTGGCTCGTCTAGACCTTTAGGTTCGGGAACACAAATTTTTGTCTCTGGTTCTGCTCTTCTCACTGTGTGCTCCTCTACATGATCTAATCATGCATCAATAACCCTTGGCAAAGACAAGTGCATTAATCTTGAATTGGAAATTTCAAAATCAGATTGTGCTAAACAATCACTTGTTCTAGATAAGTTCAATTTTGGCTCAAGTGTTGCAACATTAATTACTTGTCTTTCAGGACATGCATCAGCAAAGTGACCTCTCTTATGGCATCTATAACATACTGGTGCATTTTATTTTAAAGATATTAGGGTCTTACTTTGGGTTTTTTTCGCTGTTCACGTTTTAGTGTTGAACTTTGCGTGTGAGTTGCAACTTGTGGACACCTCTGCGTTTTGTGCTGCTCAAGATGAGCAGTGTGCAATTGTGGTGTTGTCTTAACTCCCTTCGGTGTGGTGTAGTGTATGGGACTTAGTGGGGTGTTTATGTGAGTTTGATGCTTCTTCACAAACTCTCGATACATTCTGGATTTTAGATCCCCCCCCCAATCGAACACCAGTCTGAAGGTGTGAGTGTTCTCCTTCAGCCACCAAGCATAGGCATTACTAACTAGGGCATCTACTGCGTATGACACCTTCTCCTTCTTGGGGATGTTTTTTTGCGCGCATCCATTGTTTCATGTTGCTTTCCCATCTGAGATAATCATCGGGATCCTTGCTTCAACCTGAAAAGATAAGGGAGTTAAATTGCTGGCTGAGATGGCATAAGAATGTGTTGGACACGACCCTATGATATAGTAAGGCCTCTCGGACAGATGTGGTGGAGAACTATGCACCACATATGAATCATCATATGTATCTTCTTCGATCTCTCCGCCATAAGAATCCTCCTCGTAGTAACTTGAACTCGGCTGGCTCCAAGTTGATGTTGTCGTGTGAGACACGTTGTTGTTTGGCTCGGTGTGGTATGAGTAGCGGTTTGGTGGTTCAGGATCAAACCGTTCACTGTCTGTCTCATCTCCAAAACCAGAGCTCATGTAGCCATCTCATGGCCATGGTGGTGACTCATAGGCGGCTTCTTGGTCGGACCATCCTTGGCTCGCCTCGGCATACTCGTCTCCACTGAAGTCGATGTGCTCGTCTTCTTCTTCACTTGAATCCATGGCGGCTGCTGTGCCTTAGGGTTTTTCTCCTTGCCAAAAACAAAGAAGACAATGAATCAAAACTCGAGTTTTACAAGAAAGGAAAGTAAGAAAAACATGGCAAAAATAAAATCGATGGTTTTTTTTTTTTTTTGACTAACAAAAACTCGACAATTTAAAAAGCAAGGGGAAACATTCTTATTTTATTTTTCTGGTTTTATAACAAAAGAAAATCGACAATGAAAAATTATTTTTATGATTTTTTATTTTATTTAAAGATGACTATAACAATTGAAACAATTTTTCTTTTGGTTTTCTTTTTATGAAACAAAAATTTAAAACAAACTGAAACAATTATTTTTATTTGGTTTTTAGTTTATGAAAAAATCAAAATCAAAAACAATTAAGAACAAAATTGAAACAAATTTCCTTTTTTCTTTTTTTTTTTAAATCGACAAAAACAGAAAACAAAAAAAAGATAGACAAGAGAACAAGTTCACCTTGGGGGATATGAGCTTTTAAAGCTCTGATACCAGATGATATAAGACTCAAAATTCACCTTGTCTTATTGATCTCACGGTGATCAAAACGCTAAGAAGCTTTGCGAAAGTGGGCGATGATAGGGATGAACGATGGTGATTTTAATTGACTCTCTCAATCGATGGTGATTGACTCTCTCAATCGGTGGTGATTGACTCTCTCAATCGGATGATCAAATAAACTAGTTGTATCACACAAATATTTTAATTTGAGGCTTCTAAGGATTAGAAGTTATATAATGATTGACAATAATTAATCCTAACGGTCTAAAAATCAAAGACATTCAAGCAAAATCGTAGCTACAAGAAACTAGCCGTTGGAGATTGATCTCGTCTCGGCCAAATAAGGAAAGGTGATCCTTGCTTGAGTTTTGACAACTTGGCCGAGTAAGTGTGGTGCCTTGGGATGTCCATGTTCAATGTATGAGCCTCCAAAACGCAACACTCTTGTTGGAAAAAGAGTCGTTGGGTTTTAAAGTCAATCGGTCCGGAGTTGATAAGTGAGGCTGCGATCTGATCCATGTGATCCGGTGAGGTTTGGTGCAGCCTAAGATGTCGTAGCCTCCTGGTATTATCCTCAAAACATGGTAATTTTGGCTGATAAGTGGTCGTTGATTTTTTTCAAGCCAAGATGGAAGAAAACAAGACCATTGAAGAAAATATGGATTGATTCTTGAAACTTATAGTTGATCTTGCTAGTTTTGACATAAAAATGTCTGATGAAGATCAAACAATTCAAGTCATGTCAGGTTTACCACCACTATATGAATCATTGGTACATACTCTCAAGTATGGAATGGGAAAGGATACTTTGGCGTTACGGGAAGTGACTACTTCAGCTTATGCAAAGGAGGTGGAACTGAGGCAAAAATGACTGTTGAATAAAGGAAAATCAGGCTTATATGTTGAAAACAGGGACATGCCAGAGAAGATAAATGATCATAGAAACAATGGGAAGGGCAATGGCAACAATAAGAACATGTCTAAGTCAAACGACCCAAAGTCCAAGGCATGTTGGGTTTGTGGTGATGAGAATCACTGGAAAATGGATTGCCCACAAAAGAAGAAGAATGGTCAACAGACCAGATCTCAGAACTCTGCAAATGTAGCTGCAACACTACTAGAACCTATAGCATTAACAGCTAGTCTCATTGCTTCTGAAGATCAATGGGTACTGGATTCAGGGTGTACATTCCACATTACACCACTAAAGGATTTGCTGTCAGACTTAGTAGAATTTGAAGGAAACAATGTTCTAATGGGTAATAACACTCACTGCATGGTTAAAGGAATGGCAAGATTACAATAGACAACTCAGATGGCTCGGTGGTGACATTAAAGGACGTAAGGTACATTCATGAAATGGGGAGGAACCTTATTTCATACGGTCAGTTAGAGAAATATGGATGCACATAAAGTGGAGGAGATTACATGGTTCAATTCTACAAAGAAAATAAGACAATGCTGACAGGGAAATATCAGCATGGTCTTTACTATCTTCAGGGAAATGTTAGGCCAACACAAGCTAATGTGGCAAAAGGTTCATCAGACTTGACGAAAATATGGCACAATAGACTAGCACATCTAAATCATAAATCAATGGAAACACTGGCCAGAAAAGGGTATTTGAAACAGGAAGATGTAAAGGATTTGGGGTTTTGTGAGGCTTGTGCACTTGGAAAATCGCATAAACAGAGTTTTCCAAAGGCAAAACATACTACAAAAGGAATGTAAGAATATTTATTCTTATATGTGACCTATGTGTCTCAATTTAATATTAATGATCAAGTTCGTATTAAACTTAGAGAAATTCTAATATAAAAGACGAACATCGTGATAGATCGGTTTCGATAACAGCATTATAATTTGGGTGTATTGATAACCCTCTTCCTTATCTTATGATATTATTAAAGTCTTTCATTAATGATCATATGAAGTAATGAATGGATAGCTATGAAGAGAATTACTTAGCTATGAAATGAAGTAATGAATGGATAGCTATGAAGTAAAGAATGTATAGCTATGAAGAGAATTACTTAGCTATGAAGTAATGAATGGACGGTTAAGATCAAGTCTTAGCTATGAAGTAAATTACTTAGCTATGAAGTAATTTCCTCCTATATATAGATGTTTTAGCATCATAATTGAAAAATAATCACAACGAAAGGTTTACTTCAGAGAAAAATGAGAGTTCGAAAGATTTAGATCTCTTCTCCATCAAAAGAGATGATAAAAGTGAAGGGTTAAGGCAAGAAGAAATCAATTCATAACAAGCCTAATCAAAGCATGGATCAAGGTTAGTGTTTCTTCTTTTATAGCAAAAAGATTGTGGTAGGATTAAATCAAATCTAGTTCATCTTGGGATTGATTTCATGAACTGAAATCAGAAAAGTAATTTATATTTGGTATCAGAGCATACTAGATTTGTTTAATTCACCATGCATGTAATTGATATAATTTAAGAGAGCACCATTAAAGACGAAACTAGAACCGTCGGTTTGGTTTTGTATGGTTGGTGTCTCGTATGGTTTAAGAGCCCGCTTAAATTTATTTTGGTATTATAATAGAATAAAATGCTTCCGCTGTGCATTTTAATAAAGGAAAATTTGTGTTATAAAATATTAGCATAATATAAGGTTATTTAAGCGGTAAAGTTTCATTGTTTATATTGTGTATATAACATGTTAGTCACCAAAGTGGCCTTAGTTGTATTACACATATATACATTGAGAAAATGATAGAATTCATCAATTGATCATGATTAAAGAGATGCAATAAATGACATAAAAGTTTTGATTGATCAATTGTTTTACTATCTACGTTCTAGGAGATCACCCAAAGGTGGATCATTGAATATAGTTAATAATATGAAAAGGATTAATCATTTCTTACTATAATCAATAGTATGTATACCCAAAGGTAGCATGCTTATCTGATTCGTGTATGATTTGATTAGTTATAAAAGTATAAATTTAGCATCGATGAAAGTGCATGTGTTTAAGTATGGGCAAATTTTTTACCCCAAAATTTCGTTTTTATAACAAAAATATACCGTCCTTTCAATCAAATGTTGCGCTACACTTTCGGGGGTGGAAAATTACAGTTACCCCCTTATGACCAAACAAAAAACGCGAAACCACTATTACCGTTTTAACCTTCGCGACATGTCAGACTTCTATAGAGGTCTGACATTTAGACTCTAATAGAAGTCTGATTGATTTCTCTTACCAGACTTCTCTCACACGTATTCGAAAAGTCTGATACTGATTAAAATAATAAATTTAAATTTAAAAACTAAAAAAAAAAAATTGTTAAAACTTTTTTCTACAATAATTAAATATAGACGATTTTGATGTATAGAAATTAATATTTCATAAAATTGAATCAAATTAAACAAGGTTAGTTAATTATGCCTATACCTCAATAAATATCAGACTTCTCGAAGAAATCGAGAAGTCTGATACAGATTTAATTAGTAAATTTAAATTTAAAAATTGTAAAACATTATTTTGTTAAAAATTTCTTATACATAAATTAAATATAGACGATTTGGAATTATTAAAATTAGATTTCGTAAAATTGAATCAAATTAAAAACATGTAAGGCAAAGTAGGTTGTAAACCTCAAAACATGCTTTGTAATGGAAACATTTACATATAACTTTAGGGTTAGATTCATGGTTTACCAAATTTACATTTGAAATTTTAAAATTGCACATATGTGTTGTAATGTGCATATATTTCACGAATTTGATGTCTTCTTAGAAGTTATGTTTTAATATTGTCACTCATAAGTGCTAAATATTAGATTTAGGGTTACTCGGACTTATCGGAGAAGTCTGAGAGAATCGGGATTTCTCAGACTTCTCAGAGATTACCAGACTTCAATTTTAATATGATTTATTAAAAGTCAATTGCAAAACTACCCTCTCGTTGACCATATGAGTTTCATCATACTTCTAAAGCAGTCTGAGTATACAACTCATATCTAAAAATCGACGATATGCAAAAATTCGTACCTATATCCGTTTAGAGTTTGTTTTCACCCTCGTCGAGCGCCCATAACGTCTAATATCACCGAAATCCCGCAAGCACAGTCGTGTTTTGCCGTTTTAATGCCATAATTTCCGATTTCAGTACGTTTGAATCGGAAAATCAGTGGGAAAATACATCAATAAATAGATGTATTTAAATTTAAATTACATAAAAATTAGTCAAATTGAGTGAGTATGAGATAAATTTGGATCTAAACACCATGTAGGTAAGAGCTTACGGTTTACGGGCTCAATATTTGTTGGATTAGGGTTCAAAGTTTGCCCTCGGAGTGTAATTAACTATAAAAGAGTGTGAATATCAAGTTATATATATTGCATTGTGCAAATAACAAAGAAAACAAGAGTTTTGTCTATGTTCGACATATGAAGTTGGATATCATGTTCTTATATGTAGGGTTAGATTGAGATTTTCTAAATTTTTAATTCATAATGTTTTTTTTTACATATACTGGTTAGTTTGTGACTAAGTTAAACGAGTTTGATGTTTGTTATAAGTTTTCTATATAATATGATGGTATTTAAGTAGTAATTATCAAGTTTAGGGTTTATCAGACTGCCATTTCAGTCTGATCATGTCCATGGTTTATCAGACTTCTCGATGGAAACCTGTGAATTAACCTGAAATAAGTTACCCTACTTGTGATTTTACCCCATATATAAACTAAAGTTACCAACCCTAAACTGTAAAAGTCATTATCGACTCTCTCTCTCTCTCTAAAACAGGAAGAATCTCTCTATCTCTAAACTCTCTCAAACATCTCTATGGAAACCCACGTCGCCATCGCCACTGCCACCGCCACTGCCACCGCCGTCGTCAGCTTCTTCAGTCTGGTAATTACCTCTCTTTTTTCGTGTCACCTTACCAGTCCCTCCATCTATCTCTCTTCATCTTTTCATCACAACTCCATTTTCTTGTAGGTCGAATCCCCACCGCCGCCGCCACCGCCCTCGCCGTCGTTAACTTCCTCTTTGCAACTGAGTTAAGCTTCCTAGAAACAACTTTTTCGCCTTCTACTCTACTTTTTCTGCAAAATTTTTAGATCTATACGAAATAAGACCATTTTTCCATGTTCTTTGCCTAGATCTAAACAAACAGATGAGTTTTTAATTAATTATGTTTTAGATCTACAAGATAGAAGTCCATTTTTCTATGTCAAACAAAAGTTCTAGGTCTGGTATGTATTTTGATGCTTGGTTGTATTCAGTCCAAAAAAACTTGAAAATTACTATATTAGAAGTCTGAAAGTGAATTAGACTCAATACGAAGTCTGATACTTGACCTGATCTGAATTAGACTCGATTAGAAGTCTGAATTTATACTTTCATTTAATTAGACTCTGTTAGAAGTCTGAAATTTGAGTTTGTACGAATTAGACTTGAGAAGAAGTCTGAAATTAAACTTTTCCGAATTAGACTCTTTTAGAAGTCTGAATTTCGACTTGATTTTAAATTAGACTTTATTAGAAGTCTGGCTTTAGACTTGTTTTAATTTTTGCGACTGTTTTCTGGTATACAGGATGGGGCGATTCAGTCACCTTCCAATGTCGAGTAGTTCATGTTCAACAGGTCGACGTCGATCCGGATCATCCTACGAATTCCCCAAGAAATGCTTCTGCAGTCTGGAGCCCGTCATGCGAACATCCACTACTGCCGATAATCCGGGAAGAAGATTCTTCGGATGTCGTAATTATGATGTAATGGCCTCTATATGTCATGTGGTTCGTTTGTTTTTTTTCTGCTTATTATAATTTGGGATCTTAATATGATTGTATAAATGTGGCTGTGTAGGATGGTGGTTACCATATAATGAAGTGGTGGGATGAGGTTATGACTGAGGAGTTTAACGGTGTAAAGCTGTATGTTGACCAACATGGTCAACTAATTGATGGCATGTTCGTTTATAATGCTCAAAGCGACAAGTATTTGTCCACGTTGCTCGATGACGTCAAGAAAACGAAGGCAGAGATATCTCAATTGAAGGAGCGGTTGACGGAGAAGCCATGTTGCCAGATAATGCGTGGCGTCGAGTTGAAGAGTCTGACGTTCGCTGGTGCTATTATTATTTTCCTGATCATGTTTATATGTTTTGGTTTCTTGTAATATGTGACAATTTGTAACCAAAATTTCTATTTTTTCCATGGAACGAGATATTTGATTATGAAGTCGGTTTAATTTATCTGTGTCCTTCTTTACTATGTCAGACTGTTTATGAAGTCTAAATTTATTAGACTTCTTTCGAAGTCTGAAAAACTTAAACTTTTGAAAACTTTCACAAGCGTGGTCCATATCACCATTTCAGACTGCAAAACGAGTCTGGCAGTAGAAGTATTTGAAAAATATTCAAATACTTCTAAGCGGTAATTAAAAATATTAGAAAAAACTGCAAAAAAGCGGGAATTTTGCTGCCCAAAATTTTCAGACTTCTCGCTCAATTATCTCATCACTATCAGACTGCTAAAAGAGTCTGTTATCAGACTGCGTTAAGAAGTCTGACATCAGATTGCGAAAGCGGTATTTTTATGTGGTAAAACCGTTTTTTTTTTACCGCCGCTTAGGACACATATAAAAGGGTTTTTTTATCCCCTCATTTTTACAGTTACCGAAGCAATACCGCCGCTTAGGACACATATCTTCGTTGTCGCTGCCGGAATTCGTTGCTTACATCGTCTCATGTGCCTTCGACGGTAAGATTCTTCTACTCCTCTATTCGCTGCAAACCGTTACCTTCTCGATACTAATTTCTAGAACTCAGCGCTAAACTCTTGTCTTTTTTATTTTCAGATCTGGTTTCTCTCTCCTCGCCGTTGTCACCGCTCCTTCAAGTCTTCCATAGAGGGTAAAAGATTCAAATTGAACAATAATGTTTAGATCTTTGGTTTTGAGTTGTATTGTATTCTGTGGATTTTTGGGATTCGTCCGATTATTTCATGAATAGCGTTCGTAGTTAACTCTGACTATATTTCGTCAGACTGCAAATAGAGTCTGAATTTGAGTAGTCATACTGTATATGACGTCTGACTTTAAGATTTCATAATTCTAATGGAGTCTGGTTGTGGTTGATGCAGGTTTTAGACATAATGGCTGAACGTGAATTCCCTCCAAGGATGTTCACAACCGGGTATGAGCCTCAACCAGACAAAAGCATACACTACTTCAGCGGTAAGAGAGATCTCATGGACGCTCTCCTAGAAGCGCTGGATGATGATGAGTGGGAAGAGCTTCACAACTCAGTCTTTGGGGTTTTAGTGAATTGGCATGAGCTGAACTTCGTATGGTGTTCAAGGATGGTGCACTACATGCTTATGCAATTAGAGGTAGATCAGAAGCATGAGCTTTGGTGTCTTCTTGGCCTTAACCGGTGAGGTTTTCCCTCCATGAGTTTCAACAGATAACCGGACTCAATTGCGACTATGTTGAGAATATGGAGTACCCGGAGGTTGAGTATACATCCGATATGAGAGCAATGTGGGAGCTTTTTGGGCTGGATTTCGAGGTAGGGCCAAGTTATTTTCAGTTATTGGACGCTTGTAACAGATGTCGAGGTTGGGAACGACAAGATAGGATTTGGTTGGGTTACCTAGCAATCTACACGAGCTTCATTGAGGCTCAACACTGGTCATTTCCCGCAAGGGCTGACAAGACAGAGGCAAACAAAAAACTTCAAGATGACAAAAACTATCAGGTTGAGGGCTTCGCTGAGGTCTTGAACGTATGGGTATATTGGGCATGTCCCGATATTGCTACGCTTTATGGAATGCACTTGCAAGATAACCCAGCTCCATCAAGGAATCGGAAGAAAGTCGATTTAGAGTTTCGTAAGCAGGTATTTTACTGACTTTTTTCCTTTAAAATTCACCTTTGATTGCTCTATGTCAGACTGCAAATTCAGTCTGATACGTTATCAGACTAATTTTGAAGCCTGAATTTTTCCCAGACTTAATTTGCAGTCTGAAAGTTGTTGCCAGACTGAATTTGCAATCTGAAATATTGAAGTCAGACCTTTTTTGAAGTCTGAAACTTTGTACCATACGGGATATGCAGTCTGGTAGAATTTATTTATTTTTTACATCCTAATATACATTTTGCTCATTGACTTGTACTTCCAGACCCGCGTCACCAACTTCGTCATCAAGGAGTTTGAGGACATGTTCCCCCGGTGGGACGATGGTGAGGATGATGAGAAAGTTGTGAACATTGTGAAAGCAATGTTGGGTGAGTTTGAGCGCCCTTGGAGCTGGAGTTTTAAACACTGGAAGTCTGAAGGTGTGTTCGCCATTGTCAAGAAAGAGGTGCCCCTTATTAAGTCCGAGATGGTTAAGTCTGAGGGTGGTCTGAAGAAGGCCAAGGGAAAGGGTGTTAAGAGGAAGGTTGTTGATGATGATGGTGAGGATGTTGATGATGATAACAAGCGAGCAAAATCAGGCGGTGATGATGGTGGTGAGGTTGTTTACGTGATAAATTCGGTGGGTTCTCAGATGAATGAACTTTTTAGTCTTGTTAAAGAAGGTTTTAAGCAGGTGGCTGAGAAGATGAATGAACTTGAGAAGGAAGTTAGGTTGTTAAGGGGAGAAAAGAGGAGGAAATATGGTGTTGAGAAGTCTGATGGTGGTGTTGAGAAGAAGTCTGATGATGGTGGTAAGGTTGATGATGGTGGTGATAAGAAGTCTGATGGTGGTGATGGTGAGAAGTCTTAAGGTGGTGAAGATGGTGGTCGAGCTGGCGTCGATGGTGGCGAAGATGGTGGTGAGGCTGGGGCGGGGAAACGCAAAAAGGCTCCGCGGAAGAATATTACACCCAAAAAAATTGTTGTGAAGCCTCCTAAGCCTGCCGCGGTTGTTGAAGCTGCAGACCAAAAAGGACCTGAAAAGGAAGCTTCAGCGGTAGAGGATGCAAAGGAAGCCCTGGCTGAAGACAACCCTGCCCAACCGTCTAAGGCCAAGATTCAGACTGTGGTGGATGTTGGGGTTAGTGTCCCAAACCCTCTACCAAAAAATGTTCAAGAAAAGAGAAGTAGTCGAAGACTTAAGGACAAAGCCGTTGCTTAATATGCAGTATAAGTGTGATAGTTGTTTGTAAGAACTTGAACCTATGTGCAACTAAAAACTAGTTATTTTGCTTTGTTGTTGTATTTGTTGTGAACATGGTTATCTGGTATTAGACTAAGATTTAGATCTGATTTTGGTGTTATTTTAATCTCTGTCAGACTTCTTTATATTACAGTCTGTAGGTGGCGTGGATAGTGTTAGATTATTTGTCTTAGACTTTTATTGCAGTCTGACTGATGTGGGTTTTTTTATTTTGTAAATGCAGAGTAGTGTCGTGGGCAGCGAACAGAGTGTTCTTATCGTCAATAAGGCGGCCACGGGCGTAAACTTCGATGCTGCATATGAGACGACCGCACCGCAAAAATTTTTTTTTTTTTTTTCCATAAATAATTAACAACAATAATTATTACAATTATTACGAAGAATTAACTCACACAATTAAAACTTCCCGGCACAAAGCCACAACCGGCATCGATCGATACTCATGTGGTATCGATCGATGCCCCACAAGGCACGATACCCACACAAGGGCCTGGCATCGATCGATACCCAACACCACACCTGGTGTCGATCGATGCCAACAACACACGGTACCCACACAAGGGCAGGGTATCGATCGACACCCAACACCACACCTGGTGTCGATCGATGCCACACGACACCAACTTATCACCTCGAACCACTAACCCTCGAGTCTATCCACCAGAACTCGAGCCTATCCACAAGGGACTAGTATCGATCGATACTCACGGGGTATCGATCGATGCTCCCTTCGAACCACAACATCCTACGCGAGTTCTCACCTAGAAATCGCCACGACCACACACAGAAAGCATCTACAAAGCTTAACAACAATCACACAAGCTTCTATGCTGACCTTTGGTCCCAACTCACCTTGAAACACGCTGGAACGAGCTCTAGAAGATCTCTCTCGCTTCTCACCAACTCCCGCTAGAGCCAAGCTCTTCCAACCTCTCATTCGAGCTTCTCTCCAAGCTCGAATCCTCTTGATCTCGCAAGATCCAGCTTCGCAAAGCCTTCCTCCCTTCTCTCCTTCTCTCTCTCTCGACCCTTCTCTCCATAGCTTCATCCTTATCCCAAGGATAAGCTTTTATACTCGAAGAAGAAAGAGAAGAAGAAGATAACCACAAGAAAACCCGGCCGGTATCGATCGATGCCTACCAGGTATCGATCGATACTGTCCCAGGAATTAATCATTCTTCCTCCAATAATCAATTCCCGGAACACGGGCGCTACAATTCTCCCCCACTAACTTAGATTCGTCCTCGAATCTTCGTTACCGTTCATCTCCCATGAACCGTTCATCTCCAATGAACCTTAATCGTCGCAACGATTACCAAAACCTTGGCCAACCCGGCCACTCAACACTCACACGAGGTCCAAAACCAACCTCCGAGGTTTCCCACTCAGTTCCTATGCTTATGACACCGCAGCATCATATGTACTTTATTGCTCAAACACACGCCAACCCCATCACTCAAGACACCGCAGCATCTCCGAGTTCCGAGCGTCAGCCATATCCCGCAGGATATCCACCATACCTCGCAAGGTATCAACCATACCACAGCACCCAAGACACCGCAGCATCTCCGAGTTCCGGGTATCTGCCGTACCACTCCCCTCGGTAATATAACCTGACGAGTCTCGATATCCCATACCACTCAATTCTAGGCAATATATCCTCTATCCAGGACATACTCCTTACGAATCCACGGTATCACATATCACTCTAGGCTAAAACCTCCCGAGTCTGGGTACATCGCCACTCATACTCTCAAGACCGCAGTCCTGCGAGCTATCGGCACCAGAGGAACCAGTCCTCTCAACGAGCAATAAGTCACATATCTCTAAGCATCTCGACTGAACTACCTCCCGTGATCCGTGTAAATCCTCGCAAGGCAACACCGGCATCACCCATATTCCATACCCGGAATATCTGCTGTGCATGACCAACAACCCGGCCATCGCACCTCCTTGCGCACCTTCCAGTATCGGCTCGCTTTAGAAAAACTTGTCAAGATAACTTGACTAGGCTACTTTTACCACCCAACAACTCTCTGCAGTAGATCATCAATACAAACGTAATAAATCAAACAAGAACCATACGCCTGCAATCCGACCTATCACATAGAACCACTAAGTGAATAACCCGGTCTCGTCACTCGACTCATTCCTCCGAACAAGCTTAACTGAAACCCGCAACGCTACAACAGCAATAAGAACAACCATCTTATCACTCTCTTGCATTCGCGCTTCTCACCTCCAACGCAATGCGAAACCGTGACTCCCAAAGTCACCAGTAATAAGAAATACTCATCTTATTACACATCATAATGTAACATCGTTCTACACAACGGCAATACAAAATGATACACCACATAGCACACCGCTATACCCGAAACTGGAACCGCTCGATGGAATCCAAGCCGCAGCTTGCCTCTGGAACCACCCCTGGAACCTCAATTCCATCCTAGCCACTGGCTCCCAAGTTTCCTCCTGCACCCCGCCACAGTTCCACAGAACTCACATCATCGGGATCCCCTTCCGACGAAGCTCCTCAACCCACCGTTCGAGAACTCCCAACGGTCTCGCCTCAACGGTCACATTGGACTAGAGATCTGGCGGAATCTCCGCCCAATACCTCGTCACCCCTATGCAAACTCCTGCATAACCGCGGGTAACTCCAACCGAAACACTACCGGTCCAACACGCTCCACAATCCGGAACGGTCCCATATACCTTGGACTCAACCCAGTCACCGTAATGGACCTGTTCGGATCTCTCAGCAGAGCCATCCTGAGATACACACTATCTCCCACCTCAAACACAAGCTCTTTCATGTTCAGCTCCCAAAACCCGGATCCTCTCCGCGGTTTCCTGAACAACTCGCACCCAAAGTGCTCCTCTCCCCCACTTGTGTCCAAACAAAGGGGTACAACATGGCCTCCCATACAGAGCAATATGGAGCCATCCTAATTACCCGCCTGGTAACCATTGCCATACGCAACCTCTACCAAGCTCCAGTGATCACCTAGTGACCACCCCAATCCAGCACGCACCCTCGTGCCCATTTCTGTCTGAAACGCATTCCAGAACCCCGATGGTAAACCCACCACGAATCCATCGTGATCACATCCTACTTCCACTTCTGTCCTCGCCTCGGCCTACCGCCTCTGCTTTGACCAGATTGCTGCTGCATAGATCTCGCCTGAACTCGGTGTAACCACTACCACCTCATCCTTCAGACCCTCCTCCATCACAACCGCAGTCTCAGCCAACTCATCAACCGCCCGCCTAACACAAGACCCGAGCCGGTTGAACTCCACCTCATACTCGCGTACCAACCGATCCCCCTGAGTCAACCTCGCAGGCTTCGACTCGATCCGGTTGAACGCCTCCAAGACATCGCGGCCTGAACTCTCCGTGCTGCCACCTCCCTCCCCCAGAGATGCGCATCACCTTCCAGATACTGGACCGCCATGTCTACTTGGTATCCCGCGGGACACCTACTTGAGAGGAAACTCCTCTCCATCCTCCTCAACCACGCATCATTGTCCTCAGGATTAGCACCTCTAAAGAAGAACCCCGCGCCAATCCTCTACACCTGCTCCATCATTCTAGGATGAGAGCTCCCCAGCAACCGCAACTGCCACCTGAGGCTAAACCTCCACAACCCCGGGACCGGTACCCTCTCTGGCAACCGCTCCAACAACCTTGTCGATAGATCCGCAATGCGATCATCTTGGGCCTGAGCATCACCCGCTGCTACACCCGCAGCACCCGCTGGGACACAAGCCACACCGGCACTCATGCCAACCACACCCTCAGACCCAACCTGACTCGCACGCGACTCCTCGACCTGCTCCCCCGGCACACGGCCACGACCTCTACCACGCTCTCTAGCCATCTGCACACGTGCAGAAGATAAAGCTACGAAAGCTAACCACAATCATCACAATAAAGATACTCACCGTGGAATCCCACAAGGCTCGAAGAGGATGATTCTAACCCCACACTACACCCAATTATTCTAGAACCACTTAGGCTCCTAGAATCACATGGGCTCCTAGAACCGCATAGGCTCCTAGAACCGTATGCGCTCTGATACCAAATTGAGACGACCGCACCGCAAAA
>PKML01003403.1:381272-420073 GCA_002933935.1 Eutrema yunnanense
CTTATCACCTCGAACCACTAACCCTCGAGTCTATCCACCAGAACTCGAGCCTATCCACAAGGGACTAGTATCGATCGATACTCACGTGGTATCGATCGATGCTCCCTTCGAACCACAACATCCTACGCGAGTTCTCACCTAGAAATCGCCACGACCACACACAGAAAGCATCTACAAAGCTTAACAACAATCACACAAGCTTCTATGCTGACCTTTGGTCCCAACTCACCTTAAAACAGCTGAAACGAGCTTTAGAAGATCTCTCCCACTTCTCACCAACTCACGCCCCAAGCCAAGCTTCTTCCAACCTCTCATCCGAGCTTCCCGCAAGCTCCAACCTCTCGATCTCGCAAGATCGCAGCTTCACGAGGCTTTCTCCCTTCTCTCCTTCTCTCTCTCTCGACCCTTCTCTCCATAGCTTCATCCTTATCCCAAGGATAAGCTTTTATACTCGAGAGAAGAAAGAGAAGAAGATAACCACAAAGGAAACCCGGCAGGTATCGATCGATGCCTACCAGTATCGATCGATACTGTCCCCTGGAATTAATTATTCTCCTTCCAATAATCAATTCCCGGAACACGGGTGCTACAGCATATATGTCGAAACAAGACACTAAGCAGGCAGCTGCTGGAGCTTACGTAAAAGCGAATGCTCAAGAACTCAAACAGAAAGAGCAGGATAAGAAGGAGAGAAAGAGTTCAACCCAAGTGCAGATCACACCGACATATGATACTTGTGCTCCGGCAACCAGGACGGAAGCGAAGACACTTAATGATCACGTCAAAAACAGCCGTATGTCGTCACACTCTACCTATATTCTAGAATAATTAGCTCGATGTCTAACACGCGTAATATATTCTGTAGGGGTTATCCGAAGAGGGAGGCAAACACATCCCTATCTTGGTACTACGATCTGCGCACCCCCAAGGAATGGCTGCATGACACGGTTAGTATATAATCTGGTCGGGTTTAATGATTTTCTGTTCTCGGACTTGATTTGCAGTTTGACATTGTTGTTATCTCTTTTAGACTTCCTTCAGACGTCTTTAGAGGTCTGGTGTCAGACTTCTTTTCAAGTCTGGCGAAAGAATTTCTTTTCTCAGACTTGTTTTGCAGTCTGACATTGGTGTTCTCTCTTTTAGAGTTTCTATAGACTTCTGTTTAAATCTGACATTTTTTGCACAATGTTGACTGAATGCAGCAAATAGATGCCGGGATTGATCTGATGAGGCTTCGACAACACGAACACCCGGAATGGTTCAGGTCCGAGAGGCTGACCTTCATTGACACACAGCTGGGTAATTTGTGGAAGAAACATTATGATCATTTTGTGAAGAGCGGCGAAGGAGAAAATGTGATGCCCACGGCAAGGAGGTTGCCAGCTGGTGTATGGGATTACCATACTGGTGAACTACCCTTATTCCTGAAATCAAACAAGACTTGGGGGCTGGAAATTAATTACATCTACACTGCCTTGCACGTTGGGGGAAATCATTGGATAGCTATTATAATTTCTATCTCGGATAGGCACGTAACCATATGGGACAGCATCATTGGACCGAAAACCGATGAGGTGGTAGGAGCGGCAGTGGCACCTATATGTGAGATCTTTCCTTCGTGTTGCATTGTTTGGCCCCAGTAGATGATAGGTGGAATTATCCCCTTGAGCGATACACTTACACGATTGTAAGGAGCCCGGAACTTCCCGAAAACATCCGGACAAGTGATTGTGGGGTGTTTTGTTTGAAGTTCATTGAGTTCCATTCTCTTGGGATGCCATTTCCGAAGTGGCTGTGTGATAAGAACATGAAGACTTGCAGAGAGAAGCTTGCGTATGAGATATTAACTAAGCTCTGCTGAACAGGTGAAGAGGCTCGTACCGACACCGAGAATGAATTGCTAGACGTCTACAAACAGGTGAAGTAGAGTTCCTCTTTAACTTTTGGATTCCCGAGAACAATGGATTCTTGCATATATTTATCTTTTGTAGATGTAAGAAAAACTCATCCATCTTTTGGCTTACTTTCTGCGGGAATTTTTTGTGCCATGCCAATTGTGATGTCAAAAGCGTGTTGGGCATAGGTAGGCTATTTCTAGGGTAATTGGTTTAAGATTTCTATAGAAGTCTGGTGTCAGACTTCTATTTCTATCTTTTGTAATGAATTTCTGTTATTAGACTTATATTGCAGTTTGGAAAGGGTGTGATTTTCTTAAAACTTATTTAGACTTAACGAGATGCAGCAAACACATAAGTACTACAAATTAAGTTTAAGCCAACAACAATAACCAACGATTAACACAACAAGTTCTTAGACTTAGACAACTTAAAAATGACTTGGAAACTAAATATTGTACTGGAAAGACACCAACATACTCCTCTCAGACTTTCTTCAAACTTCTCTATCAGACTTCTAAATTGCATTCGTCAGTACATCAGACTTCCACCAGATCTAATCCTTCTTAGGTTTGGTTACCTGTCTCCACCGAAAAAGACAGCAGATTCTCATATATACAGTAGATAGATAAAAACAACTATAAAATAGGTGAGTGTAAGATGATTTAGCTTACACAATTTGGTTTTTTGTGGCCTGGTTGTTTGCAATTAGAACAAGTATATTGCTTGGGAAGCTTCCGTGGTTTATTGGCCTTTGTCTTGGCAATTTCTAGCCAAGTTTACCACCTCGACTTCTGAAGTCTTCTAGGAGGACGAGGATTATGCGAGGGAAGGACATGTACGGTGTCAGGAGCTTTCATAGTACAGTTCTTCGGAAGGATGTTCATTACGTATGCCTGAAACAGATAGTCCCTACCGTATTATGGGTATGGCAGCGTATATGGGTGTAGCTCAAGTTCTGGTGCAGCGCAGATTGCATGTGAGCAAGGTATCTTTTCGTAATCCCACACACCACATTCACACGTTCGGTTGTGCAAGTCGACCACACAATCCCTATGTCTTCCCTTAACAACGAATCGATACCCATCAACGCGTTCCGCCGTCATGAAGTCCGCATAATATTCACGAATAGCCATCAAATATTCAACTCCTCGGCTAAATTTTGTTGTGAGATTCAATGCATCTAGCCGCCTTTTACAAAAGCACGTCCCTAGCTTCTCTTGTATGAACTCCAAAAGGAAAGAGATAGGATATTCTTTTGCCTTCTTGACTACAGAGTTTATAGTTTCGGCAATGTTGCTCGTCTTTATGTTGTACCTTTCTCCAACAAAGTGAACGCGGTTAACGCAAGTGAAAACAAGACTGCAATAAAAGTCTGATAAAACTCAGACTGCAATAGAAGTCTGATAAAACTCAGACTGCAATAGAAGTCTGATAAAGACGAATCGGACTGCACAAGAAGTCTGAGAAGAAAAATGCATTTTTAGATTATACATGTCTCCATCGAAATGAACGCGTGACCATAGACTCGGATCCGCCTCCTCCAAGTATCTAGCAAGGTCAGGATTTACCGCTCGTAAGGAGGCCATGTATCGGTTAAAATCATACATCGTATATGCGTACGCCGCGTTTTTCACCAAATACAAATGATATTTTCCCCTGAACTTTGTGACTTCGTTATTTTGTAGATGGTAATAACAAATCCCTCGCTTTGCCCAAGGAAGAACCTTTTCAATAGCATTCTTGATGGATGTGTGCCTATATGAGACTATGACCAGAGGATATTGGTCTGAAATGCAGTCTCTAAGGTTTGTGAAAAACCACTCCCACGAGGCATCATTCTCAGAGTCTACAATGCCAAAAGCCAACGGAAATATTTGAAAATTGGCGTCTTGTGAGGCCGCCACTAGCATAACACCTCCATACGGCCCCGTAAGATGCATACCATCTACCACAATGACTCTTCTAAGATACTTAAATCCCTCTATGGAAGCTCCAAATGCTAGAAATAGATATTTAAATCTATTCTCCTCATCTAGTTCTAGAGCAGTATGCGTTCCCGGGTTGGTTTGCTCGATTCCATGCAATAAAGCAGGCAGTCTCTCATAGCTATCTTCCGCTGATCCTCTCACCAACTTTTGAGCATGTAACAACGCTCTGTATGCGGTTGTGTAGGTCATCTTAATCCCATACTGCTTGTTCATTGATACTAAGACATGATTTGGTGTAATCTTCTCAATTATTACAAAGCATTCTAGAAACAACCAACCAATATAACGCGGAGTATGACGTTTTTTCTTAGCCTTCCGGTCCAGCGTTGAACATGTGTGGGCTCTATTGTAGATCATCACCCAAAACTTGTTTGGTTCGTTCTTGACAGCCGCTCGAAGCTTCAAGTTGCATCATTCCACATGATATTTAGCGACAAACAGGCTCTTATCAGACTTATCTACTGTAAATGCGTATTTCCTCATTATCGCCGTCAAACGCAGCTCTGCTATAAGATCTTGCTTGCTATCAAAACACTTTCCGAGAAAGATGCCGTCAGACCAATTTCTTCTTCGACCGGCAAATCGTTCACTACAAGGAAACACCCTTTTTGCAACGAACGATATCGTTGTAAAATCGTTGCAAAAGAGGATTTCAATCGAATTTGCGACGAAACAGAGATCGTCGTTAACTGATCGTCGCAAACCACAAATCGTCGTAAAATCGTCGGGAAAGTACGAGGGACAAAAATTCGTCGCTGAATCGTCGGTAAATTTTCGTAGTAAAATCGTCGTAAATATTACATTGAAATTACGACGAATATAAATACGTCGTAAAAACGATGGAAATTCGAAGGTAAATATTTCATTGTTAATTCGATGGCAAACAATTATCGTCGTTAATTCGTTGCTAATTAATCGTCATAAAATCGTTGCTAAATAATCGTCGTAAGATCGTCGCTAATAAATCGTCGTACAATCGTTGTAAATTAGCCACGATTTTATGACGATTAATTTCGCAACGAATCAACGAGGACTATTGTTTACCATCGAATTAACGACGATTCATATATATATGATTTTATTATTATTTTTGAAATTTTATTAATTTCGAAATTATAAAATGAAAATTTTAAAAATAATATATAATAATATTTTATTAGAAAAAAAAATATTATAATCTGTTACAAAAAAAAAAAAAAAAATTAGAATTCGAAATCCTAAATCTAAATGACTATATCGTAATCGTCGAGATTCACATCGTCTTCGGGACGTCTCGACGAACCGGATGTACCTGCCGCTGCCTCTGCCACTGCCTCTGCCTCTGCTCGGAGTCTTCGTTTTTCCCGCAACATAGCCTGCATTGTCGGGTTCCCTGTTGCCAAGATGTCGAAGAGTTCGTCATTCTGCGTAGCATCAAGTTCAACCCGCTGCTGAAGACTCGCAATCTTCGCCTGATATGCCGTAGACCGAGTTGCCTCGGTCTCAACCCGCTCCTGAAGACTCGTAATCGTGGCACGTAAGACGACTGGATCATCTTCTGGAGATCGTCGTCGCGGAACATATGAAGAAGCGGCCGAGACATCTCGAATAGATCCCATCCCGACAACCTTCCCCTTTCTCTTAGGGGCAACCTATATTTAAATTTACAATTAGAAATTTTAAAAAAAATTAAAAACTAAAAATTAATAAGTACTAACTATTCTATATACCTACTCGAAGATCCGGTCAATATCGGGTGTGGTCAACCCTCCAGACATGACCGACGAACCACCTGGAGATAGCTGTTGAGAGAGTTGTGTCTCTCGTTCGGTGACCTTGGAAGTCACCTCATTGAAGATGTGCACGGCCGTCTCTGAAACAAAGGAACCATCCTTCTTTCGGTGCGTCCGCTCAAAAACCTTGGTCATCGGAGGGAGTACATCTCCGTCTTCGGCGGCCTAAGGAAAAAAACAATGTTATTGACGAAGTAAAGTACATAAATAAATTAATTTAAATAAATTTAATTACCATCTGTAGACGAACACCCGCAAAAGGTGTTTGCCCAGCTGTATGAGGCAAAGCCTTGAGTTTTCCGTCCGAACCAACGGTTTTGCGGGAAGCCGAACACTTCTCCGCAGTGGTGATGGACTTCGGATCCAGCCAATACCGCAACAAGCTGTCCCATAAGACTTTATCCATGTGCAGGGGCTTTGCTAAATCGCCAGAATTCTTCCATGCTTTCTTCCATTCACCAACCACGCCTTTGATACGAAACTTCACCCTCTCGAGAAACAAACCTTCAACATTGCCATGAATCGAAAGATCCCAGTTATATTTTTGCTGCATGAGAAACAAAAATAATTACATATTTTATAAAATTAAATTAAATATATATTTAAATATAATTAAAATAATTATGGGAAAAAAAATTATTTTCATACGTACCGCAAACATCTTGAACCATGTCTCCTTGACGTGTGGCGGGAGCTGGGTAAAATTGGTATGAGGCTCGATAAAATAGGACTTGATGATTTCAGAAATGGTGCGTCCAACTTTGGATTCAACTCCAAACCTGAAACAAAAAATTGTAAAATTATGAATTGTTAGAATATAAATATGTAAAAAATAAATGTAAAAACAATATATATATATTACCATTCCGACCGGTCAGTATGATCCGGATCTAATCTCGTAAGCCTATGACGGCCCGGCTGTGCAAGCAAATCAAGAACCGTCATGTGTGCATATGGGGCCGGAGCACGGCCTCCAGGTTACGGAATCTGAGGTGGTTGTGGCAGCAGAGCACTCTGTGTTTGCGTCGCCGGGACAAAATCCGTCTCCGTTGCCTCAGAAGACACGGGCAATCCGGTACCTGAAGCATCACCAATCTCTCTCAAAAACTGAGCGTAATGTGAACGACGATGGACCATCTGCATAAAAATGAAAAAAAAATTACTATCTATAAACACTCGGGCAGTCTGCTATTTTTCCTAATTTGATTCCATTTCTACCGACCTAAATTGTTCCATTCCTATCTATACTAACTAAAATTAAAAACATAAAAAAAAAAAAAAAAATACCTCTTTTCGTAAGGAATTCGGGAGGAGGCGAGCAAGAGGAAGAGAGAAAAGTGAGAGTGAATGAAGAAAATTTGAGCGTGTGTTTATATAGGATTAGTGGTCGTGCCTAAATCGTCGCAATCAGACCATGGCTAATTCGTCGCTAAATTTGAAACGATTTTGTGAGGAATATTAATTTTATTGTATTTCCCACACGCGGGAGTTTAATTTACCGACACGCGGTATATTAAATTCATAATTTATGACGATTCATCGCCAAATCGTCGCAAATTTTGCAACGAATTAGTGAGGAAATTTGTAAAATATATTTTAGGGTTTAGGGTATAGGTACAAAAACTCTAACGTCGATTGCAACATTCCAGAAACAACTTTACATGCTTACCGTAAACCCAAAATCATGAAATTATCTATAAGTTCATCGAGATTGAAGAATGAGTAAAACAGAGAGTTTGCGTACATGTTAGATTATTAATACAATGATTTAGTTTGTGGATATTACTGTGATTGACCGAGTTTTCATTTTTGAACAATTTTCTAAAGTCAAGATCAATTTCATTGAAAGATGCATAATACAATGAGATGGTAATAGGTTAGGGTTTAGGGTTTATGGTTTAGGGTTTATGGACGAATCGTGGCTTAATCGTCTCAAATTTGCATCGATTTTGTGACAATCACAGTTTGCGACGAATTAGCCACGATTAGTCATAATTCGTGGCTAAATCGTCGCTAATTTTGCAACGATTTTGTGACAATCACAATTAGCGACGATTCCTTTGAAATCCCCTAAACCCCAAACTAAATCCCATTTCCGATCACCGCTCATTTTCCGCCGTTGTTGGGGCAATTAATAAATTACAAGACACATAGACACATATGTCTCGTAATTTATTAATTGCCGCACCTACGACGGAAAATGAGTGGAGATCGGAGATGGGATCAAGTTTGGGGTTTAGGGGATTTCATAGAAATCATATCACTTAAATTTCACAATAATTACTCGATCATAATATTATATTAATACATTAAATTCACAATAATTACTAGCTAGCGCGGTCACTCTTATTCATTTTCGGACGAAGACACATCCGTTTCTTGATCATCTGGTTCATCACTTTCTTCGAACTCATCTTCCTCATCTTCTTCCTCTGTATCGTCTGGGAGATATTCAACTTGCCTGTTTTGAGGATCTATCAAAAGGATGTCATCAATGCTCTCATTTAGTTCTGGCATATCAGAGCAATGATCTTGCTGCATTGGTAGATCCTCAACCTCAACAATTCGACCCCTCGGAGAAACTTTTATAACTGATAACCATGAGATACGGGTGGTGCGAAATCGCGGATATGGAACAAAGCTGACTTGTTCTGCTTGTGATGCTAGGATAAATGGCTCATACTTGTTGTAACGTCGTGATTGGTTGACATCTACTGCCCCAAATTTGTTTTTACGGACGCCTCGATCAACTGTTGGATCGAACCAGTCGCATTTGAACAGAACGCATTTCAAACCTAAGCAATCGGGGTACTCAACTTCAATTATGTCTTGCAACACTCCATAAAAAAACTATTTCGCCCCGCACACATACCCCGTAGTTAGCAGTAGCTCTTTGATTTTCGTATTTGAATGTATGAAATATATATCCGCGTGTGCAATACATGGGTGCACTCGTTATCTTCGATATGGAGCCATTTATTAACTCATGGAACCAGAGTGGATATGCGGTATCCCCATACTCGACCTATATCATTAATTAATTTAATTACAAAAGTAATCAAAATATGTATTAGGTTAATTGTCCAAATTACTAATTAATCAGATCACTTAAAATTTTACGTACTTGCGTCTTCAACCACGGGGCAAAATGTTGATCTTTATGTGATGAGGACATCGAGTCAACGACCCAAGTCATACAAGCACCACTAGTACCAAGTGGACCAGTGACTAGAACCAGGAGCAGGGACATGGAAAAGAAGTTCAACAGGTTCACAAGAAGGTTTCTTCAAGACGGACACTAGTCCGCTAAGCCCATTTGCGAGCAGTTATTGGGCCGATTCTTTGAAGCAGGATCCACTCATGATCCCGGACGATCCAGAAGACGATCCACATATGGATTTGAAGCTCTTTGAGTCTAGTTTCCAGAACACTAAAGATCAGCCCAATAATCCTTACCATTTGGACCAGAACATCCAAACACTGAAGACATATCGGCTGGATCCTTTGCTGGCCGATAACACTAAGTGGCCACTCATCAAGCCCAGGCTCGTAGCCCACTTATCTATGGTCGTTTTCACTTCACCAGAGATGACTTAGGCCCAAGGAAGGTCATTAGTTAGGTTTGTAAGTCGTTTGGTGCTCTTTTCCCAACCTTCGTTTTTATCCCACTGGGTTTTGCGAAGATGGGTTTTTACCGAGGCCAAACGGCTTGCAATATTATTGGCCCAATTAATGACTCTCTGTAAGCCCATGAAGACCAGCTACATGAGGCCTCACTTCTATTTCTCTTAGTCTTTTAATTATTTTGTAAACGGGCCTAAATTGTTAAGGACCCGTCTTGTTATTTCCTTTTCGGTTTATTTCTATTCCTTTGGGGGCGTGAGCTCTCTTTAAAAACCCTAAGGCTTTGTCCTTCTCAGCCACGCAGACAATAAGAATTTTCCTTGGTTATTTTCGAGTTTTTGTTCTTCACAAAAACGTTTTCTCTCTTTAGATCGTGAGTGAGTCCGATCCTTAGGGAAACCCCTTGAAGTATCAAGAGACCGTCGCCTCTCTTGTGGTTCTCATCGCCCCACCAGCAACCTCCACCTTATCCCGTTGACAGAAGAGAGAGACCTTAGTCCAGCTTCTTCAACACTTGAGCACGTATCATTATGCTTATTGATTTCATCGTCTGAGATTTCTTCAATGACTTCTCGGACTTGTCTAACAAATTCATTGCATACAAAAGTATTTACAATTGTAATTAAGATACATATCGTAATTGGTATAAAGCTAGCATATATATAATTTAGCCATATATAAGACGTATGTTTATACACTTACGTCTCAAATTGACTAACTTCTTCGCAATTTAAGAGGATATACGTTTGTGCACTATGGTGGTCTTTTCATTGGCAAACCAAACTAACTTCACTCTTCCACATAATCGACCGATTGAAGAAAATATATCTGGGACACCTTCATTAGCATATGTTTGGCCTACACCTCCATCATCATATCGCTGTGCTACCCTTTTCCGTGTGCGAACCTTCGAGCCAAAATAGTACCCCGTGAAGTGAGAAATTTCTTCTGTTAAACTTCCTGCTACTATTGAGCCTTCAACTTTGGCTAGCTTTTTAGCCTTCCGCTTCAAATGTCCCATGAATCGCTCGAATGGGTACATCCATCGATACTGCACAGGTCCCCCAAGTTCTGCTTCGTGAGGGAGATGAATAGGTAGATGTTCCATAACATCAAAGAAGGCTGGGGGAAATATTTTCTCCATGTTGCCCAACAAAATAGGAATATTAGCATCAAGTTGTGCAATAACATCTTCTGACAAAGTACGGGTACAAAGATCCCGAAAAAACTCTCCAATGCCTACAATAACAATCACATGATATATAAGGTAATAATGTTAATTTTCCATTACATATATATATATATATATATAATAATTATATAAAATCTTAAATTCGCAATATGTGATTAGTTTAAATTTATATACCTGCAATTGCTTCGTGTACATTTCCTGGTAGAAGTTCAGCAAATGCGAAAGGAAGTAGTCGTTGCATAAAGACGTGACAGTCATGACTCTTCATCCCGGCAAACTTTTGCCCATTCTCAACACATTTAGCTAAATTAGATACGTACCCGTCCGGGAACTTCACATCAGATGTCGCCCATTTGAACAAAGCTGACTTTTCTTCCGCACCCACTCGAAATATGGGGACAGGTGCTTTCCCATTGCTTGTAATATGTAACTCATTCCGACAACAAAGATCAGGCAAGTCTAACCTTGACTTACCGCTGTCTTTAGTCCTTCCACGCACGTTTAACACTGTATGCATGATGTTATCAAAAAAGTTTTTCTCAATGTGCATGACATCCAAATTGTGTCTAAGCAAATGATCCTTCCAATACGGAAGCTTCCAAAATATGCTTTTCTTATGCCAATTGTGATGCTCCCCATATCCATCCGGCATATTAGCTGGAGTGTGCCAATTTCCACCACGATTGACTGTTTCCAATGCACCATAATGATCAATTTCTGCTTCTATATCTTCCCCGGAAATATAAACAGGAGGAGGAACACGAACAGCTTTGTTCTTTCTAAACAACCGCTTATTTCTTCGATATGCATGGTGAATCGGTAGAAATCGGCGGTGACAATCAAACCAACTTGTTTTTCGACCATGTTTCAATTGAAACGCATCTGTCCGATTGAGACAATATGGACAAGACAATCGCCCATGCGTAGTCCAACCTGATAACATCCCGTAAGCAGGGAAGTCGCTTATTGTCCACATAAGCACCGCACGCATTGTAAAATTTTTTTTCCTTGCAAAATCATATGTCCGAACCCCGGTATACCACAACTGCTCCAATTCCTCTATCAGAGGCTGCAAAAACACATCAAGGGAACGTTTCGGATGCTTCGGACCTGGTACTAAAATACTCAAGAATAAAAATTCCCTTTGCATGCACATATCTGGAGGAAGGTTGTAAGGCGTTAGGATTACTGGCCATAAAGAATATTGCCTACCAGACATACCAAATGGACTAAATCCATCAGTGCAAAGACCAAGATACACATTACGTTTCTCTCTAGCAAAGTCTGGATGTACCGTCTTAAAGTGTTTCCACGCTTTTGCATCTGAAGGATGAGTAACCTCCCCATCTGTTTGCAAATGATCTGCATGCCATCTCATCGATGCAGCTGTCCTCTCAGACTGATACATTCTTTTTAATCTATCAGTTATAGGAAGGTACCACATCCGCTGGAACGGTACCTTACTCCGACCAGTACCTTGCGGCTTATATATTGGCTTATGGCAAAATCGACATTCCTGCAACTTATCATCATCTTTCCAAAAAAGCATGCAATTGTCAACACAGAAATCTATCATCTCAGAAGGCAACCCAAGACTATAAACCAACTTATGTATCTCGTAGTAAGTTTCTGCAGCTAAATAGTCCTCTGGCAAATACTCTTTAATCAAATCAGCCCAATCATCCATGCAAACCTCAGCTAAGTTATGATCAATTTTAATAGTCATCATCCTAGCCGCCAATGACAATTTAGAATGTCCTTCTCTACATTCATCGTAGAGTGGCTGATTTGCAGCATCTAGCATATCATAAAAAAAATTTGTATCTAGATTGGGTTCCTCATCATGATGATCATGTGCAAATGTACTTACGGTTTCATGAAATGCATCCGTAACCATGTCGTGAATCCTATCATTATCTTCACCATGCTGCTCCGCATGATCATCAAATTGATTAAAATTATTTGACTCATCAAAATTCGATGCTTGATAATTGCTACTACTACTAGCTGCATTTCCCCCATGACCCTCTCCATGATAATACCATATATAGTAATGCGGCATAAACTCTCTATTTAATATATGCGACCACACCTTCGAGATAATGATAAATTTCATATTCAAGCATCTGGCACAAGGACAGTACATCTTACCACTGATAATCGTATTATGTATACTTCCTGCCTGATGCATGAATCCCTCCACCCCATCACTGAACTCCTTTGTTAGTGATCCCTCCGAATCAAGACGATTATACATCCATCTTCTAATTTCGTATATTGACATTTTTTGTTGGTCAATGTTTCTGAATATGAAATTTTTATTATGAAGTTGGCCACTATATATATATTTTTATTTTCGTTACCATCGAATTACCTACGATTTTACATCGATTTTACAACGATTCTAAACATGTTTACATCAATTTTACAACGACTTTAAACATGTTTACCTAACCGTACACCGTGAACTTAAACGTGCTCACCTAACTCATTAATCGTTGGGAAATCGATGTAAAGTTCAACTTATAATAATTCTTGCTAATTCGTCGCTAATTTTACGACGATATAACATCGATTTTACAACGATTATAAACATGTTTACATCGATTTTACAAACTACTTTAAACATGTTTACCTAACCGTACACCGTGAACTTAAACGTGCTCACCTAACTCATTAATCGTTGGGAAATCGATGTAAAGTTCAACTTATAATAATCCTTGCTAATTTGTCGGTAATTTTACGACGATATTACAACGTTTTATATAAACCACGGTAAATCGTCGCTAAGTTACAACGATTTTACGATGATTTTGATAATCGTTGTAACGTCGTCGGTAATTGTCGGTAAATCGTCGCCAATTAGCGACGATTTGACAACGAAAAGTTTCGTCCTAATTTTGCGACGACTTTAAAAATCGTCGTAAAGTCGTCATAAAAACGATTTCAATTTGCGACGAAATAAAATCGTCGCAAAAATTCGTTGCAAAATGCTTATTTTCTTGTAGTGGTTCAGCCACACGCTGCAACTCGTAAGTCTTATTATCTTCATCTTCTTTATCATCTTCATCTTCATCTCCCACTTTCCCATACATGCTATAATCTACACCATCAAAATAAGACTCAGCGTGTTTCTTGAAAACTTGCTTTGGCCCATCACCACCACCACCAACACCAACATCATCACCACCACCACCACCACAACAAATAGAATCATCTGATAATGAGCCCACATCTTCGTATTCCCAGTCTTTGTCGTCGTCATCTTCATCTTTTACATCGTGATTCCCCGCATCTTGATATGCCAAACCGGATCGGCTCGAGACACAAAGACGGATTAAATGCGCACTAGCTAACTCGACCATGCTCCTTACTTGCCTAACATTTGTGACATAAATAGGAGGGCTATCCGGACTGATCTGTTGCAAGAGTGGTTCCGGTAACGGATATGATAACTCCACCAACTCGGTTTTCTTGTCCAGCATATAATCATCTTGTACCATCTCAACAAGTTCACAATATGTAGAACGATCGCCCAAAGTGATAAACCGCCCTCCTTTGAGAGTATCCACCACAAAATGCCAAATCTGGTCTCTCACAACCCATTCACCAAAATTAACAGGTAGATTCACCATTATATGTAAAAACAATCATGGAAAAACAACATTAGCGATCTTAATGAAAATATCAGACTTCTTCGCGAAGTCTGATTCTATTAGCTACATTGCCAGAATTATTGAAAAAATTATTTAAAAATAATTACCGAACATAAGCATGTAAAACTAACTCAGGAGGAACAAATACAACTGACACACATATAAAAAAAAAATTAAAATCAACGAAATTTATCACAAATATACAAAAAAAAAATGGTTTTAAAAAATTTGTCAATCGAGACTGCCACAGGAGTCTGACAAACAGTACGTCAGACCTCTATGGCAGTCTGAAAAGAGGGTATTTTTACAATTAGAATGTTACAAAGCAGATTGCGGATGCCGTCTGACGAAAAGTTATCAAAGCAGACTTCTATCGCAGTCTGACAAAAATAGTATTTTTGCAATTGACCCAAACTCTGACTTTTTTGTCAGACTACATTAGATGTCTGAGAAAAAGAAAAATGTATTTCTGCAATTGACCAAAATTTTGATTTTTTTGTCAGACTTTGTCAGACTTCTCCTAGAGTCTGAAAAAATTATGGGGTAGTTTTGTAATTGACCGAAGTTTGACTTTCGTTCCCAGACTTCCAGGGCAGTCTGAAGAAATCATTCAAATTGCGATAGAAGTCTGACAGAAATTGGTGTATTTTTTGCGTTGACCAAAATCTTCGATATCAGACTTCTTTAGCAGTCTGAAAGATTTCATCATTTTCAGACTGCCATAGAAGTCTGAAAATTTTTCCCTCCTATTCTGACTGCCAAAGAAGTCTGATACTTTTTTCCCCATTTTGGTCAACTTTTGAAAAACTTGGGTCAATTTTTCCCTCCTATTCAGACTACCAATACCCTGTTTTTTTCAGACTTCTGATTCCGTCTGAAAAAATAGTTAACTTCTGGTCAAAGTCGCTCATTTTTCCTTCATACTGGATATGAAGTCTTAATAAAAAGTCAAGTTTTCGGTCAATTGCAAAACTACCCTATGCCTCGATTAGAGGATTTTTCTTGATTTTTTTTTGTTTTCAAAGGAAATTACCAGACTTCAATTTTAATCTGAGTATTTAAAAGTCAATTGCAAAACTACCCTCTCGTTGACCATGTGGGTTTCATCAGACTTCTAAAGCAGTCTGAGTATACAACTCAGATCTGAAAATAGACGATATGCAAAAATTCGTATCTATATTCGTTTAGAGTTTGTTTTCACCCTCGTCGAGCGCCCAGAACATCTAATATCACTGAAATCCCGCAAGCGCAGTCGTGTTTTGCCGTTTTTATGCCATAAAAAATGATTTCTGTTAGTTTGAATCGGAAAATCGAGGGGAAAAAGGAGAAATCGGAGAGGAGAACTCGCGAAAAGGAAGTCCGAGCTCTATTTTTGGGCATTAATGGCGAAAAATGGGTTAGTTACTGCATTAACTCGTCGACGATGGTGGTTGTCGTGGAGGTTTGAGAATTGATGGCAATGGCATTTCCGTAATTAAGTTAGATCTAACATTTTTTTTTGTTTTTTCAAAAAAACGTTAGACTCTAACAGCAGTCTGAGGAATGACATTTGCGTGAATACCCAGATTCTTAAAGGGTATTTCGTGGGATTCTGAAAAAGAGAAGAGGAATGGGGTATTATTAGCTTTGACTTCAAATTGTAGGGTATTTTTGCAAAAAGGCCTTTAAGTATTGCCCAAAGGTTGCTTAAATTCATTCTTTGAAGTTTATATTACAGTATTTGAATATGTATTAAAGTCTCAAAGCACTAATGGGTAAGCACGATTCCATTAGTATGTTCAGACATGTACTCGACCAGATATCAAATTTGTTGTTGGTATGTTGGGTCGATATCAAAGTAATCCCGGCATGGACCATTGGAAAGCTGCAAAGAAAGTCCTCAGGTACTTGCAAGGCACCAAAGAGTACATGCTTACATATAGGAGATCCGATCATCTAGAGATCATTGGATATTCATATTCAAATTATGTTGGATGCGTCGATAGCAGGAAATCGACGTTTGGCTATTTGTTCATATTAGTTGGAGGAGCATTATCATGGAAAAGTGGAAAGCAGTCTGTCATTGCTACTTCCACTATGGAGGCTGAATTCGTGGCATGCTTTGAGGCCACAATTCACGCATTGTGGTTGCGGAACTTTATCTCAGTGCTTCAGATTGTTGACAGTATAGAGAGGCTGCTCAGAATTTATTGTGATAATTCCGCAGCTGTCTTCTTTTCAAAGTATGACAACTACTCAAAGAGTGCTAAGCACATGGAGTTAAAGTACTTGTCTGTCAAAGAAGAAGTGCAGAAACGTAAAGTGTCATTTGAGCATATAAAAACGGATATGATGGTAGCGGATCCGTTAACTAAAGGATCACCACCCAAAGTGTTTATTGGCCATGCAGAAGGTATGGGTATTATAGATAAAGCCTTGCTATTTTAGTTATGGTTTGCTCATTATGGGTGTGACACTTTTGAATTCACTTATGGTTATGTTTCTTGTTCATAAAGTATGTTATCATTAAAGTGTGTACACGTAAGGTTCGTAGATAACATACGGTTGGTTTGAGAATAAAAGTTCTTCTCAACGTAAGGTTGGTTTGAGAATAAAGGTTCTTCTCAACGTAAGGTTAGTTTGAGAATAAATGTTCTTCTCAACGTAAGGCTAGCTTGAAAATTAAAGTTTTTTCTCAACATAAAAGAAGCTATATATATATATATATATATATAATTTGGATTGATTATGATACATGGAAGGAAGCATGTCGACTAAATGACATGTGACCGCCATGATTCGATATATTCTGATTTTATTGTTATAGTTAAGAGTTAAGTGGGCTTGATATAAAAGTGTGCATTACAGTTAACTAAATCATCAAGTTGACACAAAGGTCAAGTGGGAGAATGTAAGAATATTTATTCTTATATGTGACCTATGTGTCTCGGTTTAATGTTAATGATCAAGTTCATATTAAACTTATATAAATTCTAATATAAAAGACGAACACCGTGATGGATCGGTTTCGATAACAGCATTAGAATTTGGGTGTATTGATAACCCTCTTCCTTACCTTATGATATTATTAAAGTCTTTCATTAATGCTCATATGAAGTAATGAATGGATAGCTATGAAGTAGTGAATGGATATCTATGAAAAGAATTACTTAGCTATGAAGTAATGAATGGATAGCTATGAAGTAATGAATGGATAGCTATGAAGTAATGAATGGATAGCTATAAAAATAATTACTTAGCTATGAAGTAATGAATGGACGGTTAAGATCAAGTCTTAGCTATGAAGTAAATTACTTAGCTATGAAGTCATTTCCTCCTATATATAGATGTTTTAGCATCATCATTGAAAAATAATCACAACGAAAAGTTTACTTCAGAGAAAAATGAGAGTTCGAAAGATTTAGATCTCTTCTCCATCAAAAGATATCATAAAAGTGAAAGGTTAAGGCAAGAAGAAATCAATTCATAACAAGCCTAATCAAATCATGGATCAAGGTTAGTATTTCTTCTTTTATAGCAAAAAGATCGTGGTAGGATTCAATCAAATCTAGTTAATCTTGGGATTGATTTCATGAACTGAAATCAGAAAAGTAATTTACAATGAATTCTTGAGTATGTACATTCTTACTTATGGGGGTCACCAAACGTGACACCAAGTCTGTCAGGAGCTCATTATTTCACCACCTTAATAGATGATTTCTCAAAAAAAGTATGGATCTATTTTCTGAAGACAAAGGACGAGGTTTATCAAAAGTTTGCAGACTGGAAAGTGTTAGTTGAAAATCAAACCAGGACTGATAATGGATTAGAATTCTGTAACAGAATATTTGACAATCTATGTACTGAATCTGGAGTTAAGAGACATAAAACATGTCCTTATACTCCTCAACAAAATGGGGTTCCTGAAAGGATGAATCGTACTATAATGGATAAGGTGAGGAGCATGTTGTCAGAAACATGATTGAAGGGGGAGTTTTGGGTTGAGGTTGCTTCTACTGTTGTATATATCATCAACATGTCACCATCGTCATCAATTAAATTTGAAATTCCAGAGGCTGTATGGACAGAGAGTAATCCGGAGTATAGTCATCTGAGAAGCTTTGGTTGTGTAGCATATGTTCATACACTAAGAGACAAGATAAGTCCCAGAGCTACAAAAGAAATCTTTCTCGGGTATGGACAAGGGACTAAAGGGTATATAGTATGGTTGTTGGATGATCATAAGGTAGTAATCAGCAAGAATGTGGTTTTTCATGAAGAAATGTTGTTCAAAGACTTAGTAACATGTGAGAACAACAAAGATAAGACAAAGTTAAAAGGGTATAAGAGGAGAGTGACATTCAAGAATGACTTGGAAGAAGTTCTAGGTGAAAGAGTGTCATCAGGAGAGACTTCAAATTTAGGTGGAACATATTCAGAGTATAGACCTTCAAAACAGGGACATAGTGAAGGGTCAAATACTTATGAGGTAGATACTTATGCAGGGACTGAGACAGAAATTGAGACAGAAACTGATGCAGGGTATGAAACAGGAAACATGGCAGAGGTTGAATCAGAAGATTTGAGTGACTATCTCCTTGCCATAGATCGTGAGAGAAGGGAATCTAAACCACCATCGAAATTTGAAGATTCAGACTATTTTGCATATGCACTGTCAAGTGCTGAGATTATCAACTTTGAAGAGCCAAAATCCTTTATGGAAGCTCATAGAAGTAGGGACAAAGATCTCTGGAATGCAGCTAGTGATGAGGAGATGGATTTTCTTAACAAGAATGGTATGTGGGATTTGACTAAGAGACCATAAAAGCATAAAGTAATTGGATGCAAATGGATTTATAAGCTCAAGCCAGAAATACTAGGGGTTGAAGCACCAAGGTATAAGGCAAGGTTGGTGGCAAAGGGGTTTGCTCAAATAGAAGGAGTTGATTATAATAAAGTTTTCGCACCAGTGGTTAAACATGTCTCTATAAAATTGCTTCTATCAGCTGAGATTTACCAGGATATGGAACTAGAACAACTTGAAGTCAAGACTGCTTTTCTACATAGAGTTCTTCAAGAGAAAATCTATATGAGTCAACCAGAAGCCTATGTACATAAGGATAAAGAGGATCAGGTTTGTTTGCTTAAAAAGTCTTTGTACGACTTAAAGCAATCTCCAAGGGAGTGGAACTACAAGTTTCACACATTTATGGTCATGCAACAATATAAGAGAAGTGATTATGATCTGTGTGTCTACCTTAAAGGAACTAAGTTGGATGACATGGTTTATTTACTCTTATACGTGTATGACATGTTAATAGAATAAAAAAGCATGTATGTTATCAACATGTTACAAGATTTACTGAAGTCAGAGTTTGAAATGAAAGACTTAGGGGCTGCAAGGAAGATTTTGGGTATGGATATCTTCAGGTATAGAGAAAGAGATGTGTTGAGGCTTTCATAGAGTGATTACTTGGTTAAAGTTATAAAGACTTGTGGGACATCAGGTCAGTTCAAACACCATTAGATCCTCAGTTCAAACTACAGAGCCTAAGTGACAAGCAAGAGATGGAACAATCAAGAGTTATGGACAACATACCTTACGTTCTTTTACAGTAAATAGTCAGAAAACACGTGGCAAGAGAATCTTACGTTCTCGCCTGCAAAGGGAAGGAAGTACATAACTTGTTGGAGTAAACAAGTGTTCACGTGCAATACTTCGTTGCTTTATCCGTGTTGACGTGGCCACTTTTCAGTGGTCCTCCTGATCCTTTATCGGAAAAGTATTAAAAATTATAAAATTATAAAAACGAACCGGTCCGAATCTAAGTTCTCTTCTTGCAAAAGTTGTATAGAGTTTAGACGAAGTTTTTGTCCCTTGTATTTATTAACTAAACCAAGGTACGAAAATCATCCATCCAATTAGATACAGCCACGTCAGTATTAGCCCGCGGAAAACAGACTATGTGAGTCGCACGCGATGTTTTTTATTACTTCTTTCCCATTTCCTCAAACGCGGATTTTCTGCGTTTGCCGCACATAAACGACCGAGTCGCTCTTTTTGGGGTTCTCAATTTTTATTTGTTTTTTTCTTGGAGGGTTTCTCTCTTTGCTGTCTTTGATACCATTTCAATATTCTCTTACGTTTCCTATGCCGTTTTTAGAAGACTTACGCCTCTAAATACACATATCTATATATATATATATATATATATATTACAACAAAAGGTCGCCTCCTTCTCACATTTTATCAACACCTAAAAGAAAACAAAAACAGGAGCTAGAAAGCCTCAAATAAAGAGAAAACCACAAAAGAAGAGGAATAAATTTTAAAATCAATGGCGAAGAAAGTGAGGAAGCTTCACGTGACAGTGAAGCCGGTGAGGCTTAATGGTTTACAGGCTATTCCCGGTGACGATACGACGGCAAAAAAGAATTTTGCGATGGTGGAGTTGAAATGGAAAGGACCGGTCTCCGGTTTCGGATTAGGGCTCGTCCCTTTCTACCGGTCGAATCGACCGGTTAACCATACGAGCAATAAACCGATTTCTTTGGGCGTAAGCCACGTGGAATGGGAGGAGGAGTTTGAACGAGATTGTTGCATTGTTGGCCCATGGAACCTTTCCTTCAATGTGTTCTACGTGAGTTTTCTTAATTATCTTTTTTTGGATAATTAATTTAATGTTTAAATTTAATTAGTTGAATTCATCATCTGTTCTTGGTATTAGGGAGAGACTATAGACGTGAAAAGCAAAAAGGCTGTGATCGGAAAAGCGTCGTTGGATTTGGCAGAGTTAGCGTCGAAGCTTGAATCACCGGTGGAGAGAAAGCTTCCGATTAGGTCAAAGGGTTTACTTTCGAAGGAAGCAACTCTTGTGGTAAGCTGGTCAATTAAAGCTTTAATTACATTTTTTAATTAATCAAGTCATTTCGAATTTGAATTATTCGACTTCTAATAGGATATTATATTAATCTCGGAAACATCATGGATACATTTAAAGCCTTTCCTTTTTATTCAAGGGAAAAAGTAAATTAATTAACTAATCCTAATCCTTAATTAATTAAGACACGCGGTTGTTTATTTAAATCAGGTCAACGTGACTTTTTCCGAGGTAAGAAACGAACCAGAAGACTTAACACCACTCGGTCCGATCTCGGTTGACTCAGCGATTTCTACGAGGATGGCGAGTCGTCGCGACGGCAGCGATTTCAATATGTCTTCGTCTCCGGCAACCGCGTCAAGTTCCAGCGGACGCAGCCCGGTTGTGGAAACCGGGTCGAATTCAAGCCCGGAGAACCAGTCTGAACCGGGTCATAAAGCCGGGTTTAATTGGTGGAAGAGACGACGGTTAAGCTTTTCTATGACATGGAGAAGAGAACCGGTATGCATTTCGGTTTACCACGAATTTTCAAAACCCGGTTCGATTTTGAACCTGAACTGAAACCGGTTTATTTTGCAGAGAGAGGATGAAGCTACGACGAAGATATCATCAAAACCGTCGGAGACGGAAGCAGAAAAGCCGGCGACGGATACGGATTTATCGATCGAGGCGAACAAATGGGTGGTGAAGGATATAGTGAGCCGCGACGGAAAATCGAAGCTGAAATCGGAAGTTTACACGGCGTCGATTGATCAGAGAAGCGAACAAGCCGGCGGAGAAGCAGCTTGCGCGGCGGTGGCGGTTGTGGTGGCTCATTGGTTCCAAGCGAATCCTCGGCTAATCAATCCTTCAGGAACCGAATTCGATTCGCTAATCACACAAGGCTCTTCCTTATGGCAATCCCTCTGTGACGAAGAATCGTATCTGAGATTGTTCCCGAACAAACATTTCGACCTAGAGACGATCGTCTCCGCCGAATTACGGTCGATTAGGGTTTGCACTGATAAATCGTTTACTGGGTTTTTCAGCCCGGAGAGATTTGCTTCGTTGGAAGGTTTAATGTCGTTTGATCAGATCTGGGACGAAGTGGAGAAAGAAGTAGAGAGAGCTTCAGGAGAATCTAGGGTTTATATCGTTAGCTGGAACGATCATTTCTTCGTGGTGAAGGCAGGTTTAGATGGGTATTGTGTAATCGATTCGTTAGGGGAGAGATTGTTCGAAGGTTGCAAGCAAGCGTACATTCTTAAGTTTGATGATTCGAGTTTGATGTATGAGAAAGAGGAATCGTCGGAGGAGAAACTGGTTTGTGAAGGCAAAGAGTGTTGCAGAGAGTATATAAAGAGGTTTCTTGCGGCGATTCCGGTGACGGAGCTTGCGGCGAAGAAGGAGAAAGGGAATGCAGTAGTGGATGTGTCTCTTCTTCATGAGAAACTTCAGATTGATTTGCATCATATTATGTTGACTGGTGATTAGAGATTTGCTTCATCTTTTTTTTTTTTCTGACTATTTTGGTTAGTGTAGATGTGTTAGGATGGTGAGATTAGAGTGAGTATTTTGTGCATATTTATTTCTAAAATTACAAATAAGAAAAGATAGTTGGAATAAGAAATGATATAATTGGCTTCTAAAATTGTTCATGAGAATATGAAAAATATTTATTTCTCGTTAAAGAAGTTATTTACTATTTATTTTCTTAATTATTATGATATTATTAAATAATAATCAATACATACATATTCAAAAAAAAATATTTGAGATCTTGCAATATTTTTCACTATGATTATTATATTTTATTTGAATATATATCAAAACAAAAGTTTGAAAAAATATTTTACTAATTTTATAAAGAATTAGACACGAGAAAATTGTTTTTTTAAGAGTTTGTGAACTGACCACAAAAACCATAGTCATTAAGATGTACATATTAGAGTTATATTTTCAAGATTATAAGTTTTTGCGGGTTAGCCCGTATAATATTTTAGTTCATTGCAAAACGGGTTAAGTAGATATATTAGTCCGAGTTGACAATTCTATATATAATCATTAGTTAGACAAATTAAAAAATTCAGATAAATTTATTTTTTCTTAAATTTCAAAACAATTTTTTTAGAAAAATTATTTTGCGCGGTTGAATCCTAGTTCTACTACAAAATCTAACATGTTTTAGATCAGACATTTCATGAACCAGTTGTTAAATGGTTTTGTTCGGTTGTCAATATCTGAACATACCAGTCGTTAATCATTCAAATTGGACCTAAGACATGTTAAACATTAACGGCACAAAAAAACAAATAATATGCATCTTATTATAATTACATAATACCTAAGTTTTCTTCATAAATTTACATTCTAATTCATACAATGAAGATAGAGAAATGCATCGAATACACCAACAGTAAAAAACAATCGATGTGATTATAGACGAACCACTCTAGTGGCTAACAATCAGCAAGGCGGTTGGACATAACGTTTTGTATGAGTGATTGCACAATTTGTTACGTATAAGTTGTTGGAACTGATTTCTAGTGATTGTAAAGACAATTACAACAATCCCCAAACCCAAGGTGGTGCATCTAAAATGAGTGGATGCATATGGAGCAATATTGGCACATAACGGAACACCAATTGCGTTTATGAGCTGTTCTTTGGGGATCACGAAGCAAAATTGGCCAACTTATGCGAGAGAGATGCTCGCAATTGTGATAACAATCAGGGCAATGAAGACCTTCTCTCATAGGATGCCGTTTTATAATTCAAACCAACCAACAGAGCTATCGTTATCTCTTGGAACAACAAATAATCATTCAAGAGCAACATAAGGGGGTGGGTAAGCTTGTTAGTTATGATTATGAGATCACTTATAATCAAGGCACATCAAATGCAATAGCAAACACACTGTCACAAATGTCAAATTGACCAACACTGAATGCAATTTTTGTCGAGCAGGCTGACTTGGGAGACAAATTAATAAGAAAATTTATGAAATCAGATGCGTACCTACTCAAAGTTGGAAAGCTAGTTGACAATCTCCTAGACAATCTTATGCGTGGAAAATTGGGCTGATCTACTTCAAGAATTTTGTTATATTTCCTCATATCTTTGCACTTATCACTACATTTGGAGATCATTGACAATCTAAGGACATTCAAGCGATTGGATATCATTTCTATTGGCCGTCAAAGCATAAAAAAACTAATAGTATATATCCTAGTGTGTGATAACTTGTCAAAAGGGTAAATGTGACACATTTGCATATGCATGTTTGCTGCAAGCACTGCCCATTCCAAGCCATGTGTGGAAAACATATATATGGATTTTTTTGATGAACTTCCAAAGTAAAATGGTCATACTTTGATTATGGTTGTTGTTGATCGACTTAGCAAATATGCTCATCTTGTGGCTCTAACGCATCCTTATATAGCTAGATTAGTTCCTGCTTAGTTCGTATGGTACATGGTCTACCACGTTCAATATTCAACAATTCATATTCGATTTTTGTGAGTTCCTTTTAGCATGTGTTTTGGAAGTTGACTGGCACAAAACTTTGAATGCATGTCATCAGCTTATTGTACCAGTCAGACAAGCAAATAGAGATTGTGAATCGATGTATCAAACAATTCTTTCACTCTTTTATCAATCAAAATACCAAAATAATTGAGTGCAATGTTACCATGGGTGAAATTCCGGTACAACTCAATGTATCACGCATCAACCATAATTTCTTCATTTCAATAACTTTACGTTATGTCACCACCACTTCTTCCAGCATATGCAATTGGTTTAACCAGTATTGACGAGCTTTATGAGCAATTGCTTTCCGCATATGAAGTTTTATGTTAGTTGAAGGACTATTTAGAGAATGAAAATAATCGAGTGAAGCAAATAGCCTATGCCAAACGCCAAGAAGTCCAATTCAAGATTGGAGATTGAGTTTATTTGCGTCTTCACTACTCATCGTTGAAGAAGAAAAACGGTTGACATGAACTGTTTTCTCCAAATCATGCTTTACGTGGTCACATTTCTTCTTTCCATCGTCATTAAAGAGGAGTAAACGAAGAAGAGGGGTTTGGATTTGAAATTGTAGTGAATTGTGTTGAGAAAAATTAGGGATTTGAGAGATTTTTTTGGGGGGGGAAACGACAATTGGTTGTCGGAATCCAACATACCACTAGACATCATCACATTATTACATCGGATACGGAATCATTGTTGCCGGAAAAGGAAAACTCTATTTTGAGTGAAAGAACGGTTAGCTCGAAACGATACGAGGAACACAAGAAAAAACCATCATCATTGAATTGATTGCCAAACAAGGCACAAAATCAAAAACATCAATGTTGAAATATCATCAGATTTTTTTGTCACTTTCCAAAAGTGCTAAAAGTTTTTGTCACTTTTTAAATGAAATGACGATTATACCCCCTTGATTCTACATCGTGTACGTTCTGTATAGGAAAAAAATGGGAATGAACAGTACACAAAGTGTTACAAATTGTTAACACTTTTGAAAAGTGACAAAAACTATGGAAACTTTGAAAAAGTGATAAAAACTATGGAAAACTCTCTTAAAATTTGCCTCCTTTAACATTTATGTCCTTTCAACTCTATTTATTTTGTTTCGTACAACATCTTTTTATTTGAGTCAATTTGCCATTGTCACCATTGCGCAATTTGAGCAAACGCTTCCTCTTTCTCAAACTGATAAATCTCATTTGTTCACTACTGTCACCCAGAATCTCAGAATCAATATCTATGATTCGTTCGCTCCAGTAATTAAGTCTCACTTCTCTTAATCGTTCTCCATCACAAAATCACGATTCAAAAACCCTCATTCCTTTCGTTCTCTCCCCAAATCGCCGTCGACTTTGAAGAAATATGTCAATGAAGAGAAGTAACCCTTACAATTACAAAAATTGTTTCATCCAACAAAAGTTTTAATAGATTCATCTCAAACAATGTCAAAGAAAACAAGGATATACAACACATGACATTGGTTCAGATTTTGTTTTCCTATTAGTTCTATCGGAGTTTGAACTATTAAGTGGATCTTTGTTTTCACACCTTCTGAAAACTCTACGTCATTATTGATTGCAAACGATTCACCATACCCGTTGTCTCCATTAAGAAACTTGAAATTTTATCCATGTACTAATGATTTTGATTGTTTCAGAGTGTGCTGCAACTGCCGTTTGAATGATCAACATGATTTGTATTCCCTTGAAACACCTCCTCAATTAGAAAGAAGAATGCCATTGAGTTAGTCATGAATTTTAAATAAAATTGTACCTCAAATAATATCGTATAAATTAAATTTTTAATACCCATCAAGTCGTTTGAAGGTAATTACAATCTACCAACAAAAGTTCATAATATTTTGAAGGTAATCCATGTTTTCTTGACAGTATTACCAAAAATATATAAATTCTTAAAATTTTGGTCAATAGATTTTAAACTTTTTATTACCAACTTTCTCTTGACCAAACTTATAAGAATTTATATACTTTTGGTAATATTGTCAATAAAACATGGATTCTAGTGGTGTCGACAAAAAAAAATTCAAATAGTTCAAACGAAAATATGATTCATATTTAGGGAAATACTTATCAAGAAAGTTTTACGGGGCTTTTGTAGGAAAAACGGCCGATTAGTGCCTGAACAATTTCAACAGGTACCGATTCGTACCTGAATAATTTTGGTGTGCAATTACATACACGAACTCCTAAAAATTTGAATATCACAACACATACAATTTTTTTTTCAGCCAAAACGTGCATTGACTGTATTTCCGTTAGTCAACCCTGTTAAAAATTAAAAAGAGGTGAGTCAGATGACACGTCTGTATGCCTCGTTGGAACGGATTTACTTCACGTGGTCGTTTTAAGTGAAGTTGAGAATTAATTGATAGCATCGTTTTAAGTGAAGCAAAGATTAAAAAAAAAAAAAATCTAAAGATATTACAGTCTTCTTCGTCGACTCGAAAACTCTTAAATTTGGGGAAGAACACAAAAGGCTAGGGTTTTGGTGGGCGACGGAAACAAAAGAGAATGTCTACTTCCTCTAATCAGATGGCTTCCTCAGCGAATTCGGGTAGGTTTATTGGTGTGAATTAGGTTGTGAAAAAGAAATTACTCGAAACTAGAATGAAAAATTTTAGTTTGTGATGTTTAAATTTGTCGTGGTAAATTTGCAGTGATTAGTGTAAGACAGATTCGTGGTGTTTTTGTAGACAATAGAGGTATGCCCAAGTTTGTAGGTGTGGAGAAGCTTCTATGATAAAAACTTCAGGAACCAGTAAAAATCCAGGAAGATTGTTTCATTGTTGTCCAAAGGGGTCCGATAAGGTAAACATAATGAACTGGTTTGTTAGAATATCAAATTGATTAATGAATATATATTGTTAGTAATGTGATTTGTTAGATGAGTGAATGGTAAAGGAGAACATGAATTGAGAAGATGAAATGAGGAACCGTTTTATCTTGTGCAAGGCCAAATACCATTTGTTCAAATGGACAGATGAATTAATGGTAGAGGAGATTGAAGACATGAAGGAAACGGTCAATTGCTTTGAGAATGACATAGAAGACATGAAGAACATAATTTGTGGTTATGAGAAGGAGATGGAAGCAATGAAAACGGAGATACAAGTATGTGAGAAAGAAGTGAAAGAAATGGTAGGAGAGATACACTTCTTGAAGAGTATGTTTGTGTGTGGAGTTGTGGTTGTGATAGCTTCTTACTAATTTTTTGGGCATAAGTTAGCTCTTTGTGTGTTGTAGTAATTTCATGGATTTAAGATTCTAGTAATTTGTTGGATTTAAGGGGATTTGAGTTTCTAAGTATTTTAAATTCTATATTGTTGAGTTGGTAGAAGCTGTATAATTTGCTTGTTTGGAAGAAGAATTTGCAAAAGCTAAATCCAGTTGAAATAAGCAATACTTATTGTAAAAATATAAAACAAGCCAAAATATTGTTCTAAAATAACCAATACGATTGTGACAATACAAATGAAGCCAAAATAAGGTTTTAAAATAACATGGTTGGGAAAACAGATCCGCCGAAAAAGAAACATGGTCTTACACAACCAATAAGCCGGAAAATAAACATGGTTTTACACAACTGATAAGCCAAAATAAGTACTAGAAGGAGAGGAAAACGCCAAAAAATTACTCTCCTCTCCTCTTGTTTTAAGTTCCACATGCAAGCAAATTACTCACCTCAAAGATGTCTAAGATGGTTGAGTTTGAGGAGGACCTTCTCCACTATCGAGTGTCATAGACTCAGAAACTTGGTTTGGTGTCTTACTCTTTTTGGGCTTCCTTGGCTTTCTAGGCTTGAAGGGGACTCCTTCATTATGATATTTGCATGAGTTATGTTCCGGCATACTACACCGGTAACAATGCATTGTGCGCCCATGTTTGCTTACTTTTTTCCCTTTATAGTTGGCGACTCGGTAATCGCCTTGAGCATTTTCTCTGGTTTTCTTTTCCGACCCTTAGCGGTCTCTCTTTGAGGTGCATCAATCGTTGGTTCACCACTATTTTCCCAGAACTTCATCCCGTTTACAGGTTCGATGGAATCAATGTATTGATCCTGCCACTTAGAAGTTAAATACCAATCTGAAACCAAATCCTCTGTCTTGAATGTCTTTTTGTCAAAGACAACACGAAGTGCGTGACGGCATGGAATCCCAGTTAGATCCCATATCCTACACTTACATGTCTTCTCCATCATATTAACAGTGTGATTTTGACCTTTCTCACTCACTTCGAAGGCATGATCACAGCTAGAGATTGATCTGCAAAATTTCACCTCTTTCTCCTCTTCTGTGATGACAAGTCCAACCTTTTGACTATGTTTTCCCTTATGCTTGCGAGTTTTTCTCCTTCTCAGCTCTATCCTCACCATAGCTTGTCTTCTCATTGTCTTCAAACTCTGAACCAAAGGCATTGCACGTGCCTTGTCAATAACTTTGTTGTAAGACTCTGAAAAATTGTTAAGTGCATCTTCACATGAAGAAGTGGTTGTGAAGAAAGCTCGACTACAGTTTTCCGGGTTTCTCTTCATGAATTCTTGATTAACACATTCATCATAGTCCCTCATCTTCTTCAAACCTGCATTATAATCATCCTTATTGAAACTCTCCACAACTTGCCAAAACAAGTCTTTCATCCGAGGCTTCTTTGTATACACCTTCTTCAAATTTCTGTAGATGTGTCTTGCACACATTCGGTGTTCAATCTCAGGTAATTCTTACTCTACGGCATTTAGTAGTCCCTAAAATAACCACGTAAATCCTTGTTAAAACTAAAGCATCAATAAACGTAGATCATTGTTAACACAAAATCAACATTAAACATACATTCTGCCTATCATATATGAGTGGGAATCCATCACCAAGTTGAAGATCCAAGTCTTTTTTCAGATGTTGAATGAACCATAACTAACTCTCGGTGTTCTCCACTTGAACAACTGCCCACGCAAAAGGATAAATCTGATTGTTTGCGTCTCTTCCAACCGCTGCAAGGAGCTGACCTTTTGTATTAGACTTCAAGAAGCAACCATCTATTCCGAAGATTGGTCGACAATACTTCTTCCATGTATCGCGAAGTCCGGAAAAATACATGTAGAAACTATCAAAAATTTCATTCCCATTATCACCAACCACTGTCCGCAGCTCCACTGTCGAGTGTTTATTTGTCTAGAGTCAGCAAAAAACATAACATTCTACTAATTTAGTAAAAAAATCTGAAAACATGAAATACATTACGTAGACAAATACTTACTCTAGAAATTAATTTCTGTAATCTTTTATTTTGCGGTATTGTTCATCAAATTCTTCTTCAATCAATGACAATGCTCTCTTCTTTGCCTTTCGACATTGATCATGTGAAGGAGCCACATTGTAACGCTCATGGATCCTGTCTTGCATCACTTTCGGCTTGAGTTTGGGATCATCTCTCAGCTCATGGATAAACATGTCGCAAATGACACTCTAAGTCAATATCTTGAAACGCCCATTTTTGTAACACGTATGCTCCCTTTGAAACGACTTAACCATCCACTGAGAAACTGATTTTTCGTATGAGCAGTAGATTCTCCATTTGCATTCATCTATACCATACTAGCCTCTGATTTTTTTGCTGCCCATCTTGTGAACTGGATATTCCAACCCCTTTTTAAGGCATACTCCAAGACAACCTCTCTAAACTCTTTCACACTTTCAAACACTTGTCTAATCTTCAACTCTCCACTTCCTCTTCTCCAATTTTCATAACAAGACCTCGACTTCTCTGCTCCTTCACTATCTGATGCATGAGGAGTTTGTTTCATCCTTCTCCTCTTCATCGACAAATGTGGCTACTATGGCTTCCACACCATCTTACTCATCACACTTCTCCTCGTCATCTCTTCCTTTGATATCTCCATCTCTTTCTTCATCTCTTACTTCATCTCTTACTTCATCTCTTACTTCCTCTCTTACTTCCTATCATACTTCCTCTCTTACTTCCTCTCATACTTCCTCTCATACTTCCTCTCTTACTTCATCTCCATTTCCTTCATTGTCTTCATCACGCTCCATATATATATTTCAACAGCCTTAGTCCAGTTAGCCGCTTCACACATCTTTTGAAAATTACCAATTCTATTTCACAATATCTTAAGCTCACTCAACTCTTCATACGGTAATTTGTACCACACTCGCTGCTCATACAAACTTACATGTAAAGCTTGAAAAATTGAAGCCGCCGGTGTAAGAAGCTCCTGGATCAGGCCACCAATGTAATAAACCATGCCGTCTTCGAATTTCTCAAACTTTCCACCGTGATATATGTTGAACATGCAATCCAAATCATCACTAGAAAACAAGGAATATATTATTGGCTTCAACACAATTTTTATATTGGCAAACATTAAACAATTCAAAATCATTAAAAAATTCAAAAGCAATAAACAATATCATAATCGAAACCAAAATCCAAAACTCTAACACTTTCGATTTACCTCATTTTTTTTTGGGAATTTGAGATCCCAGCAGTAGACTTTCACCCACAACTTCGAAATTCTCTTCGATTTCTACCCAGACAAGATCTATATCCCACAAGAGCAACGAAGCTTGGAAAACCCTATTTCCCCAAATTTCCTCGACTCGACGAAGAAGACTGTAATGTCTTTAGATTTTTTTTGTTATTTAATCTTTGCTTCACTTAAAACGACGTCGTTTTGTATACCAATTAATTCTCAACTTCACTTAAAACGACGACGTGAAGCAAATCCGTTCCAACGGGGCATACCGACGTGTCATCTGACTCACCTCCGTTTAAATTTTAATGGGGTTGACTAAAAGGAATATAGTCAATGTACGTTTTGGCCGAAAAAATTGTATGTGTTGTGATATTCAAATTTTTAGGGGTTCGGTATGTAATTGCACACCAAAATTATTAAGGTACGAAAAGGTACCAGTTGAAATTGTTCAGGCACTAATCGGCCATTTTCCTGGCTTTTGCATGGATGGTCACTTATTTTAACTTTCATTAGCATATTAACACTTTTTGAAATTGTAGTAGAAAGTATCACTTTTTCTATTGTTCAACCCAAAAGTGCTACTGAACAGTATGGCGTGTACGATAATAGACGGTACACGATGTAGCAATAAGAAGCATATACGATAATGGACGAAACACGATTTTTAAAAAAGTGCTACTTTCTACTACACTTTCAAAAAGTGATAATATGTTAATGAAAGTTAGAATAAGTGATATCCAATGAAAATATCTCAAAGTTTTAGAAAAATAAATTTAGAAATAAATTTCTAAGATAAATACAAGTAAAAACCCAACTATGGTATGATTTTTAAGATGTTTGAACTATATTTATGATAACCTAATATACAAAAAGAAATTACTCAACCAGATTGTAGAAGAATCCATCTCTTGGTAATGGAACTTGTATCTTGCGCACAATTGTATAAGAAATTTGAGAAATAAGATTTATGTTTATGTTTATGTTGTCCATAAGGTGTATGTTGTCCATAATATGCGGTTTAAACGATGAAAAAATAACTGAAATGTTACCAGTTTTACGAGTTCAACAATAAACTAGCGATCACAACATGGTTTTATTGTATACATAACTCATCATCCTAGCTTATTCAAACGCACTTTCAGTAGGACCGCAAAAATTCGGAAAGAAAAAGTGTGATTTTAAAGATAAATAAACGATTATACATACATAGATGAAACGGATATAAACGAAAAAATAGTAAGGAAATCATATTAAAACGAGATCTTAGAAAACGATTCTAGAAAAAAACGAACGCATATGCGAGATTTAATCTATTTTCTTAACTCAATAAATCGCCCGTATTGTGTGACAATATGAAGCGATTTTTGAATCCCATGATACAACGCATTTAAAGACCGTTTCACAACACTCAAAACGAAATCTACGAACTCTATTCTACACCGTACTCTCTAGACACTTACGTTAAAAGAAGAGAGAGATTGTTGTAAAATTTTCTTTGGTTTACTTTGTGAATGCGTGAAGAATGAATGAGACTCGATGCAAATATATATATAGCCGAGGAGAGGAGGTTTAGGCGGAACGCTTTGATCACCACTCTTAGCCTTGGTCGCCAAGCTTATCCATGAGCCCAATGACCCATTTCTCATTTACTTTACATCCAATTTATTAAGCTCATTGGCTTGTTAAAATTAATCCAACAATCCCTCACATGAATAGAAATTACTTCAAACATATGACGACTCGACAAACTCGACGGACTCTACTGACTAGACTTACTAGATTGACTAGACAGACAGACTTTTCGAGAGTATAAACAAAAATTCACTGTGTCTGAGTAGGTAACATTTTTCAGCTTTGAACCACTCATTGTTAATATATGTTGGGTTTACTTGGTCAGGAGGTAAACATGATATCTTTAACCACCCGGATTTTGATGTAAACCAAGACAATATATAACCCAGCTTCATTTCTCGTAGAACTTAGTTCTTTATTGTGTTCATTTTGGCCTTGAACATGCCTGGTTTTTCGTGAGTGAACTTGGAGAATATAGCTTTATCTTCATTCTCCTAGAAACGGCCTCATTTCACACTCACTAGGTGATATGTGATAACACTGTATTTTTACCCGTTTTACTATTTATTTTAGAACACTTTAATAAGTGTTTCACTTAGTTTTACATGCATTTATTATTATTTTTGCATATTTGTATTTTCAAGACTCTTTTCAGGTTCCTTAGGCAAAACGACGCAAATTGGAAAAAAACCCAGATTTTGGACAATTTTAGACCGTCAGAAGTTTATACATTCGATGGAGACCTTCTCACCGTCCGATCACGCCCAAATTTGGACACAAGATAGAAGGGAGAACCATCTTTCATCCGTACACAATGGAGATTATTCTTATGTAACTACACTCGGTTTCTTACCCGGTTTGCTACTTCGAGTGGGGGATTATCTTGTTCCTACAGATTATCCTTGGTGCTTCATTCCTTTCACATGTTGATAAAGGATACAAAAAGACCAATTATCCTTGGTGCTTCATTCCTTTCACATGTTGGAACACTCGTCGATTATCAAAAATAACTAAAATGTTACCAGTTTTACGAGTTCAACAATAAACTAGCGATCACAACATGGTTTTATTATATACATAACTCATCATCCTAGCTTATTCAAACGAACTTTCAGTAGGACCGCGAAAATTCGGAAAGAAAAAGTGTGATTTTAAAGATAAATAAACGATTATACATACATAGATGAAACAGATATAAACGAAACGATAGTAAAGAAATCATATTAAAACGAGATCTTAGAAAACGATTCTAGAAAAAAACGAATGCATATGCGAGATTTAATCTATTTCCTTAACTCGATAAATCGCCCGTATTGTGTGACAGTATGAAGCGATTTTTGAATCCCATGATACAACGCGTTTGAGATCGTTTCACAACATCCGAAATGGAATCTACGAACTCTATTCTACGCTATACTCTCGAGACACTTACGTTAAAAGAGGAGAGATATTGTTGGAAACTTTTCTTTGGTTTCCTTTGTGAAAGCGTGAAGAATGAATGAGACTAGATGCATGTATATATAGCTGAGGAGAGGAGGTTTAGGCGGCGCGCCTTGATCACCACTCTTATCCTTGGTCGTCAAACCTAGTCTTGGTCGCCAAGTTTAGCCTTGATCGCCAAACTTATCCAATGGCCCATTTCTGATTCACCTTACATCCAATTTATTAGCCCATTGGCTTGTTAAAATTGATCCAACACTTCCACCCTTCTAAATAACGAGGGAGAAAGTAAGCAAATTCCACACGCAAGTCGTGATGGTCTCGGAAGAGGATATTAAATACCTGAAAAATAGGTAATCATCAAACCTAATACAAGAACACTGAAGAAGGAAAAAACAGTTTTAATATTATACACTACACAAAGTAGTTACATATATATATATATATATACCTCATGGTAGACCTCGGTAACGCTGTTGTTGTTCTCAAACTGCATGCGCAATATCTCTAAAAATGAGTTGTATGCACGATCGTCTTGTAACATTGCCTACAAATAAACATATTTAAAAGAAAAATGGCAAAATCAGAAAAGGGCAAATAATTTTATATTAGGGCTAGAATACAAAATGGTGTAATTTGTTTTCAGTTTTTAAAAAAAAGATAGAATAAATCGATAATCGAATTGTCCATCTCTATTTTCTACCATGGGGGAATGTGCTTACCTTGACATTGTTGATAAAACTAATAGCGTCCCCAAAATCAGGCACCGGTACTGGATTTTGGTCACTCTCGAGTGTTATAAGATACTCAAAAGAGTGTTTTTTTGACACATTTCACACATATTAAGAAACTTTGAAATTTTACTAATATACATATATTTAATATACCGATAATTAATTTAAAATAATTTAAATACAAAGGTTATTAGGTTTGGATAAAGGGAAATTTAGATAATTAGTATACAGATCTATTAAAATAGATATCAATGGTGATAGCAACGTAATGTCAACATTCCATTCGATTATTCCCAAGGTTGACTTCTAAAACTACACTACACGTGTTTGTTTCAGTCATATTGGTATGGGATTTTCCATTGTCTCTACATGGTCAATCTTGCTACGACATTCGTTAACATTGCTATGACATGCGTAAGCCTTTTCACCCATAATACCACAATTGTAACATTTTTCCTTTAAACTATTCTTTTAAGCATTTTTCTCTATGAAGCTAGTGCATGCTTTCATAGAAACTGTAAGTTTATCTTTGTTCTTATGTTCACATAGGTGAACACCATATGTTTTGCGGTTTGTAGAATTAATCCGCTGCATGACAATCAAATTTTCAAGACTCTCAGCCTTCCGTTTATGCTAAAGATAATTTTCTTGAAATATTTCCAAGTGGAAATTTCTCAAGTAACCAACAAATCTGGTATGTAAAAAAATAAAATAACATCCCTTCAGCCATTATCTCATGCGTCATAAATTTGGCATAGTCACATGTGGTAGACCACTACCAAACTGAATTTGGTGCGTCGACTCACTAGTCTTGTAACCATAACACCCCCACCGCTATTGGTGTGAATAGAATCTGAACATTCGGATAAACATCAGAATTGCAGTTCGTATAGCACATAAGATCATAGGTGGCAGACCATTCCTAATTTGGGATGTTGACTCACTACACCCGTTGCCATCTGAAACGTTTGTATAAACGTTGTCATTTTAGTTATGCATGTCTATTCGATACGCATACAAGCAAACCAAACTAGCATACTCAATAATAATAGATGTTCAAACGAATATATATTAAACAAGTTAACCAAATGTGAAAAAATTGAAATAAATAATTAAATTAAAAGTTCCAGAATCAATAAATTCCAGACATTAAAAAAATTTATTAAAGACAGAGACAACAAAATAAGCAATTTAATCCACACGGGTAATTGCATAAACAATCCAAATGATTGAAAATATATATATTCCATCTGTTTCACAAAGAGTGTCATTTTGACACTCTTCACACAAATTAAGAAACAAGATTAAAGTTTATTTATACCCCTAAACTATTTATGCAATTACAATTATTTATTTCAATTTATTTTAATGTAATAATTATGAATACTAAAACTCTTACACTTCTCCTTAGTTGAGTCAATAGTCATTGTGATAATTAAATGCACTTAAATTAAAACATTCTACGCTTAACAAAAATTTGTGGAGGCAAATCATATTTGTCAAATTTTTTCTTTAAGAAACTTTAGAGAACAATATAAAAAATGGATGCAAAATTTGTAGGGGAGGGAATCAAATAAAAATTTTAATTTTTTGGGAGTTTATATATTAGAAATTTAAAAGTTCTTCAACCTGCAAATTTTATATTTATATTATTATTTTTATGTAATTAGAAAAGATTTCGGTAATAATAAAATTAGTATTTCGCCACAAAATTTTTGTTTGTAATAATTTAGTATATCTAGGCATATCCTCCTCTTTAGATGAGACGCGCCATAAAAACTATTCAACCTCGTTGGAGTTATCGGCGTCAAGTCATATCCACCGAAACATCCTACACTTGGACAACTGATGCCCATAGCTAAGCGCGACTCAAACCAATTACCAAATTCAGTCTACATATCTAGATCAATTCAATCCCTTGAATACATTTCACACGATGGAAAATGAGAATAGCGTTCTAAGAGTTCAAAACCCACGTTAGAGAATAATTGATAAATATACTTCACTTTACTCAAATATAGGTCGAATACCAATTCATATGACATTAATCTCGTTTCAAAAATATCTGACGTGTTTCCAAAGATGCACTCATAATCTGTTTATATGTCTCTCTGTCTTTCTCCCCGCCCCCTTCTCTCTCACACTCATCAATGCGGCAAATTGAACCCCAAAACACATTTTGCCCTGATATAAATCTAACATTCACTATCTTTTCCCTTTTCTTGCGAGTTTCGATGTCGCCATTCTGACTTGAGCATTGGCGAATTTGGCGAAGATTTTAATCATTCGTCCTCTTAGTGATTGACTTGAAAATGTTATCATTTTGGGATACCACATTTTGCCTATCATGACAGACATTTTTGCATACCCATCAAGGACTCAGAGTTGCCATTCGAGCTTCTGAAAACTCATGCGAATATTCTTTTGTTGGATGAATCCTCGTCCCCATGCCCGAACACTAATTTTTAACCATCAAAATGATTTGTTTTATTTATCCCCTATAACTCACTTAAAATCAATTGACAGATCCCAAAAATTTGTCCTTAACAACAATTAATTAATAGTTTTTTCTAATTATAAATGTTTTAAGCACTTGATTTTAAATGTTGTATACATTTTATTTGGAACTAATCCTTATTGATTGTTTCAAATTATATAGTTCACAATATTTTTTGGATTTTAATTAGAAAAAAATTAATCCATCATTTATAACCACTAAACTCTATAGTTTTCCTTATACTATATAAATAAATTGATAACATTAAACTTATTAAATTGGAGTTTCTTTAGATCAATAATATATAATTTATCTTTTTTCAAATTATGTCTTTTCAAATTATAGGAAAAACTATTATATTAATCGATGGTAATTATTATGAGGTTTTAAGTATAATAACACAAAACATAATAAATTAAATAAATAACTTAAAATTAATAAATGAGTTGAAACTAAGTGAGTGATGAGGTGTCACAAATATAGAGTATGAGTATATGAGGTGGCATCCTAAGAAGAGAGAACATTCTCCTTTATGTATACAAATATAATCGTTTCGCAAACTCGCTTAGAAACGTTCACAGAAATAGTTTAAAAGAAGCTTTTAAGGCGTTTCGCAAACTCGCTTTTAAAAGGCGTTCGCGGATCTTAGTATTTGGAATATTTTTGAAGCGTCTCCAAACTACTATCCTTAGATCGCTGAAAACGTTTTGCGGAATCGCTAAGAAGCGTTCGCATAACCATTTTAAAATAGCATTTAAAGAGTTTTGTAAACTCACTTTTTGAAGCGTTCACATAAACATTAAACGTATAATTTTGAATCGTTTTTTTGACGAAAAAATGTTTTGTGGAAGCATTTAGAGAATTGTCCGTATTAAAACGTATTTAAACGAGACCTTAGAAAACAACGCGTTTGAGATCGTTTTCACAACACCCGAAATGGAATCTTGATATATCATGGTTTTTACCCTATTTAGGCCATGATATAAGTCCTTTTATAGAGTCTTTTCTAGTGTTTTGGAGTCTTTTAGAGTCTTTTACAGGTTATAGCACGTTTGGAGCTTAATTGGAAATATTGGAGCTTTCTGGAGCATTCTGGAGCGAGACTGAAGTCTGATGACTAAGAGCCCGATCTGAGCACCAAGCATCGATCGATACCCCATTGGTATCGATCGACACTCATCGAGATTTCATGGGCCGCGACTTTTTATGAAGTTTTGGAGAATTGCAAAAGTGCCCAGAAGACTTTGATAATTACAAGAAGGCCCCAAGTCGTGATTTAGGTTATAAATAGGATTTTACAGCCATTGTTTAGGCTATGCCTTTTTATGCTTTATTTTCTCTGGTTTTGAGACAAGTCTGATTTCCCTTCGTCCGAGATCAGATCTCAAGAACCCTTTGTTATTATTCTATTGATGATTTATTCAAACATGTCTTTTGATTCAATTGCCATGTCTGAGTAGATCCACCTTAGGTTTGGGGTTTTCTCATAAAGGATTTCTTTGAATGCTAGGTTAATTATCTGTTTAGGATTCACCATCTGAATTA
>PKML01003403.1:422329-436727 GCA_002933935.1 Eutrema yunnanense
GATAAATTATAAAAATGTATAAGTAAAAAACCTAATTGAATAAATTTTAGCCTAAATCCAAATGATTACACATAAATATAATACAAATGTGTTACATATGTTTTGTCAAGTTGTGTTCATATCCAAATCATATGAATGACTCAATTTTATACAAGATTTGATTAGTTTTTTGGGTTTACTACATTATTGACTACAAATATATAGTAAAACATTTTCGAAAATGTTTTATTTGAAGATTAAAAAAAAAAAAAAATTATAGTCGTAAAGTAGTGGCAAATCAATTGCAAAAATGAAGGTAGTCGCAAAAGAGTAACAAACGTTGTGACTCATTTGAGACTTCATGATATATGTAGTCGCAATTTAGTGGCTAATGATACCCTAAATCATAAATAAAATTTCCTTGAATTTTTGTAATATATATATATATATTTATGAACCTATGATTTTACACCAAACAAAGATAAATTATAAAAATGTATAAGTAAAAAACCTAATTGAACAAATTGAATAAATTTTTGCCACTACTTAGCCATTAATATTCGTCTCTTTTGCGACTCCAAAGCTGGAGTCACTAAAAGTAAGTGTACCAACCTCTCCGTATGAAAAATGTGCTACACCGGTAATTTAGCAACTTCTATGCGACTTTTATGCCACTACAATATATAGTTGCAAAACAGTCGCAAAAAAGCCACGGTTTTGCGACTACGTGAGATAATGTTTTTTTGCGACTTGAAAATGCGACTCCATTTTTGCGATTACATAAGCAGTCGCAAATGCGTTGTACTTTTGGAACTATTTTGCGACTCCAAACAGAAGTAGTAAGGGAGTCACATAATCGTAGTAAAATAGCGATGTATTTGCGATGTTTTAAATTAGTCGCTAAATTGCAACTCATTTATGACTGTTATATTGGAGTCGCAAATTAGTCGCAAATTCGTTATAACGTAGTCACGCTTTTTTGCCACTGCCATTGTAGTCGCAAAGCGGAGTGGCAAATTCGCTGTTTTCTTGTAGTGTCTTCACATCCATCTGATACACCTTGAAATTCAGAATGCAGGCCATCCCTACAAAGAGTCGAATTGACTAAAGTCTTGCAACTGGTGCAAAGGTTTCCTCAAAGTGTACGCCTTCAATCTGGGAGTAGCCTTGTGCTACTAGCCTAGCTTTGTTCCGGACCACTGTACCATTCTCATCGATATTGTTCTTGAATATCCACTTAGTACCTACAACATTTCCATCCCCAGGTCGTGGCAGAAGTTCCCACATACCATTGCGCACAAATTGCTCTAGTTCTTGCTCCATCGCAATAATCCAAAATTCATCCTCAAGCTCTTGTACATGATTTCTTGGCTTAATGACTGATACGAAACACACAAATAGAACCATCTCAGAGTATTTACCAATCATCTTCTTGAAGTCAAGATGGACTCCACGTGTCTTCCTCCCTTCATTCACATCACCAATAACATCAGATGATGAATGATTACGATGAATTTGCTGATTTTCCACTGACTCTGATAGAAGTGGCTATGACACAGATTGTTCTTCTGTGCTAGCAGACTTTTCTTGTGACGTCTGTACTTCATCTACTTGTTCTGAGTCACTTTCTATGTTGGTTCATTCCCACTTCATGAGAGAATATTCATCAAATACAATATTGACTGACTGAATCGGCACTCTTGATCTTGTGTTAAACATTCTGAATATTGTGCTAGTTTCAGAGTTGCCCAGAAACATTATTTCATCGCTTATGGAGTCAAACTTGCCCAGGTGATCTTTGTCATTAAGAATGTAGCATTTGCATCCAAACACATGGAAGTAGCTCAGGTTAGGCGTCTTCCCTTTCCATAGCTCGTATGGAGTCTTAGTTGTTCTTTTCATGACGTATACTCGATTTATGATGTAGCACACAGTGCTCACAGCCTCAGCCCATAACTTCATAGGCACTTTGTTACCATGAATCATTGCACGTGCCATCTCCTGCATGGTTCTATTCTTCCGTTCCACAATTCCATTATGTTTAGGAGTTCTTGGAGCCAAGAAATGATGGGCAATTCCATGATTCTCACAAAACACATTCATAATTTCATTCTGAAATTCTCCACCATGATCACTACGAATCCGTTTGATGCCTCCTCTTTCATTCTTTAATTGCAGAGCCAAGATTTTGAAGCTCTCGGCTGTGTCAGAATTTTCATGGATGAATCTGACACGTGAATCGTACCTTCTTGTGTTGAAATTTTACATGTTTTCCTTAGTTGCATGGGCCACAGATTATCTTGCTTCCTCCCTTAATCTGAGGCACTCCTCGTACTATTTCTTTGTCATCAAGATTAGTAAGATTCCTTAAATTCATGTGACCAAGCCGTTGATGCCACAACTGAAGATCATCGTGTGCACTGTAACAACTTGTTGAGGTAGATAAGTTATCCCACATGTAGCAGTTATTTCCTGATCTAATTCCTCTCAGCACCGTTTCACCTTCTCTGTTAACGGCTTTGCAATATGTGCTAGTGAAAACCACTGTCAATCCTTCTTCACACAGTTGACTCACACTGATGAGATTTGTTTTCAAGCCCTGAACCATATAGACATTCATCAATTGTGGTAGGTCTGATTCACATGTTTTTCCTTTCCCTTGGATAGCTCATTTGCTTCCATCTCCAAATGTGACGTTTCCTCCCTTGATCTTCTTAACATTTTGGAGATAGCCTCGTGTGCCTGTCATATGTCGTGAGCAGCCACTGTCAAAGTACCATGGGCATGTATCTTCTTTTCCTTCTAATGTCATAGCCATGTTACACCTGAAGTTAAGCCACATTGGAGCATACAAGTTTCTTGGTTCTGACACACCCCTTGTCACACTTCCTGTGGTTGTCTGTCTTGATCCACGTTTTACCTTCTTGACAACCCCTTGTGAGAGGTCTGATTTCTTCAACCATATCTTACTTCGAAATCCATTCCACGAGAATCTGCCCTGACTTCTGAGATGTCTCACTCTTTCCTAGAACCCGTAGCAGTAAGCCCTGATGTGACCGTGTTTGCCACAGAACCCCGCCTTTCTTGTTGTGCCAATTTATGCCTTTGATTTTTCATGAAAATCAGCTGAGACAAAGTTGATTTTCTCTGTCTCTTTGTTTTCCCTTCCAATGTATCCTAGACCTCGTTTCACATCCACTGTTCTGCCGTAGCTCATGTTAATTTTCTTGTACTGCAGGTCTAACTATGTCTGAAGTTGAGACGATATCTTTTTCTCAGCTTCCAGTTCCTGACTCATTCTGCCTGTCTTGTTTGCCAGATTAAGTTTCTCCTTTATCAGTGACACACTTTCTGACTTATCTTCCTTTCTGCACTCAGCACACTCTGCAGTAGAGCAATGACTGCCTCAAGACGAAGTTTTTCTTTTTTTCAGCTCTGAATGTTCTTTTCCAACCTTAATCAGCATCTCATGAACTTCTCTGTAACTTCCAGTGATGTCATCATCCTGTTCTACTTCAGATTCTGATTCTGACACCTCTCCTTCTTCTGTAAACTCAGTTATTCCAAGAAGGGTTACAAAGTTGTTCACTTCTTCCACACCTTCATCCTCACTCTCATCTTTTGAGTCATCTTCGGCTAGTAGAGATTTTTCTTTTCGACGCTTTTGATCATTTACACACTCTAGTTGTGTATATCCAAAACCCTTGCACCCAAATCATTGAATCTCTCTTCTCTTGAGTGTAAGACATTCAGTTTTGAAGTGTCCAAAACCTTTGCATTCATGATATTGCATTTCTGACTTCTTCCCTGGCATGTCTCCTTCAGTTTGACTTATGAAAGAGCTAGTTCTTTTATGACTCTGAAATTTGTCAGCTTTCCTCAGAGCACGATCAAACCGTCGGACCAGCAGACTTATGGGATCTTCATCGGACTCATGCGTGTTTCTTTCACTCGTAGAGACAAGAGCCATGCTTTTTGGTTTTTTCACACTATCCAGCTCCATCTCATGTGCTTGTAGCATCCCAACTACTTCACCAAAACAAGAGATTCAGTGTTTTGAGATACACTCAGCTCCGACTTGTATCCCATGAATCTCGCAGGCAGACATCGTAGAAATTTATTCACCAGCTTCTTATCTTTGTAAGTCTTTCCTAAGGTTGATGCTTCATGTGCCAAGGAGCTCAGCTTGGAGCTAAAGTCATCAATAGATTCATGTTCCTCCATCATCAGGTTCTCAAATCTAGATGCCAATAGATCTTTTCTCGAGTTTTGAACCTTTGTTGTTCCTTCAAAATTAATCTGAAGGATATCCCATGCTTCTTTAGCAGTTTCACATCCTTGAATCAGTTCAAAAGTCTTTGCTGACACACTGCAGTGAATAGCTGTGAGAACCCTGGAATTGAACTTAGACTTTTTATGCTCCTCTTTAGTCCATTGTTCCTCTGGTTTTACCGTCTCCACTCCAGCAGTATCTCTCACCTTTGGCTATGTCCATTTCTCCAAAAAATCTTTCCATGCTAGTGGATCAATCCCCTTAATCAATGATCTGATCCGAGACTTCCAAAAACCATAGTTTCCTGAATTCATTATCACCTTTGAATTGTTCACCAATTCTTGATAACTCTCCATTTTCCTCCGCAAGATCACATCTGTTTGTAATACACACAAATGACCGCTCTAATACCAAATGAAAATGCAAGAGCCGTAGTACAGGAACTAGAACAATGTAACACAAGGATTTCTCTACACGCAAACTGTATTACTAGAAAATCTATTAAGTACACTTACAAGTCTTACCTAACACGATTTTAGACAAGCTCAAGACACACCTTGACTTGTCGTTCTAACCTCACTTGTTTCTGGATCTATACGTGATCCAAGAACTCCTCAGTCGAATCCCTTAGCCCTTAGCCCTTGATTTCTTACAAGATAATCACTCGTCCTATGTTAAGAATTCCCCAGTTGTGTTAAGACACATACGATGCCTTTCCACGCCTGCTTATACCCAGCATGACTTGCGGCTAACCCTAGCCGAAACTTCCCATTGAAGATCACATCAAATCTCCAAGAATATCCAACATTCCTTATTTTTCTCCAAAGAATAAGGAATCTCTTAAATCTCATAATATCTTCACCAAGATGCGTCCAGCTCAGCTACCGCCTCTTGGCTCGTCCACGTCATGCACTTAGTCATTCCAAGATCTGGTCCAGCTTGCATGATCCACTCCTCGTCATCAGTCGCCTTGTACTGCTGCCATGTATCACTTCGTGAACTACTTGTCCTGGTACAACGACTGTTTCAAAAACTGCATCTTCACAATTCCCACAAAGAGATGTAAAATACATTAAAAAAAATTCTTCATTTTAGGGTAACATTCCAAATTTTTACTCTTTTTTTACCCTTTTCTCTTCTTATTTGACTAGTGGACAATCCATATTTCGCACGCAATATTTTTTTTGTTTTTTTTTTGGAATGAATGTAAAATGTATTCAACCAAAAAATTGTTTTTACAATGAATGCTTCGTTTTTTGGAGTGAAATGAGGATCATACAATAATTTTTCCGAAATTTAGCTTTGAATCTTCAAATTATCGAGGAAGATGCATCGTGAGCTTCAATGTGTGGGTCTTGAGGCAAACCACATAGTGAGTCCCTCATTGTAGGTGAAGTCTCATTTGATACGGATCGAGCTTAGACGGTTTCTTATGTTTTTGTCGATGAACTTTGTGAGTCGCGAGTGTGGTAATGGTGCTTCTCCATGTCTTCTGCTATTCCTTTCTCGTCAAATGTGGTATAATGTAGCTTGGAAGACATACCTTAAGAGGAATGTTTGAATTTTTTGATTCGTTGAGCCATGAAGAAGAGTGACAATGCTATTCCAATCGTTGGTGTAATCTGCTCCGAGGAGTCGCTGTGTGAGATTCAGCCAAATCTCAGTTGAGTAGCAGCATGTGAAAAACAGATGGTCTCGACTTTCAATTCCTCAGGATGATCGCAAAGAACACAGCCACCTCTTTTCCCCGCGTTCCATTTCCTCATTCGATCACCCATAGAATATCTATTTAACATTGCTAACCATGTGAATAACGAGTATTTAGGTGTTGCCTTGGGGAACCAAACACCTTTATATACCATTCTTTAGTTGAGTGAACCGTACGTATTTGATTCCAAGTTCCTCTCGTCCCAAAAGATATCTTGTAATTGTCCTCCGAATAACGCCACATAGCTACATCTGACGACCGCTCGTCTCTCCCTCTTAATATTCGTGATGCAAGCTCCTCTTCAATACGGTTCAGTACTTCAACTCTATGACGTCTTCTCCATTGAGTTAAAGCTGATTCAACCGTAGCCTGAGCTGGGATTCCAAGGTCGATATGACCACGTCACGTGAACCAGTCAGCTCGATCAGTCTGCCCAGCGAGCTCCAATTGTCATACCAAAACGATCTATTGGCTCCACTATGAAATCCACCTAGTGAAAAATCTTAACTAGTTCTCTGTATTTTAGTAATTTGTGCCACATTCATGAACCTGAATTCGTCTTCTCCTTAACCATCCAGAATGACCTTGTCAAAATAGGTGTCTTCGAATCCACAGTACCCATTGAGATGAATCTGAGGATAGAATTCTCCATATTAGCTTCAGTAAACAACAATATATATATTTTTTGTTTTGTTTTATAGATGCTGCTAGAAAACAAAATTGGCTATATCAGAATTTTTAATTAACTTTTGTATTTCAAAAAACATATTTAAAATTTTAGATAATAAAATTAAAATATCCAACTTTAATATATGTTTTGTCTTTTTTTTTTGTTTGATTAAACACGGAAGTAATCCCAGGCCCTTAACGGGCCCAGACTAATCTCCCGAGCGGGAGTGACACAGCCCACTTATGATGCCCCACTTGGCCAAGAGTTAGTGTGATAATTCCGCATCCGGGGGAATTCGATCCCCGACCTGGACCAACAGGGCCGAAACTTACCCCAAATGGGAACCACCCCACTACAACCTCTTGGTTATATATGTTTTGTCTTAAAGGTTTATATGGGTGATATGCTCAATTTAATACCCTAAAGTACTAAAGCAGTTATTATAGTATAGCTAGGGGTCGAACCACAGAAGACTCAAAGAGACACATAATAGATTATATAGATCCGAAATAAGCTAAATCAAAAGATGTAAATGAAAACAATGCATAAATTAAAGGAGTTGTAAATCAATGGAGGAAATATAGGCCCAGGGTTTTTCTCAGGAAATCAATGAATGCAGCTAAATTAACTAACATGATTCAGATTATGCACGGTTCTTGAACTCAAATCACTAAGATATAATTAACCAACTCTCGTTGCGAAAACTATCTAAATCTAAATCCTAGAAATTCCAAATCTCTTTGCGAATCCTAAATTCTAAATCAGCTTTAATATCAGGCTTGATATGTTCACAAATCAATTAAACCAAATCTCTTTGCGAATAATCAATTTGCTCACTTAGGTTCTATCAGGTAATTAATCGCACTCTCGTGCCTAATCAATTATCCTAAGATCTAAGTTCCAGATTCGTCAACCTAGAATTAGCTTTGAACACAACCTAAGGCGAAAAACTAATTCAGATGGTGAATCCTAAACAGATAATTAACCTAGCATTCAAAGAAATCCTTTATGAGAAAACCCTAAACCTAAAGTGGATCTACTCAGACATGGCAATTGAATCAATAGACATGTTTGAATAAATCATCAATAGATAATAAGAATAACAAGAAGTTTGAGATCTGAATCTCAGACGAAGGGAAACTCAGACTTGTCTCAAACCAAAGTATAGAAAATAAAGCTTAGAAAATAAAGCATAGCCTAAACAATTGGCTGTAAAATCATATTTATAACCTAAAACACGATCTGGGGTCTTCTTGTAATTATCAAAGACTTCTGGGCACTTTTGCAATTCTTCAACTCTTGGATAAAGTCGCATGTCGTGTCTTGCTGCAATGGGTGTCGATCGATACCATGGGGTATCGATCGATACTCGACGTGAAATCAGGTACTCAGCAACACGATCTTTAGCTCTGCTCCAAACTGCTCCAGAAAGCTCCAATACTTCCAATAATACTCCAAACGTGCTAAGACCTGTAAAAAACTCTAAAAGACTACAAAACACTAGAAAGACTCTATAAAAAGGACTTATATCATGGTCTAAACAGGGTAAAAACCATGATATATCAACTCCCCCAGACTTAGCCTTTGCTTGCCCTCAAGCAAATAGAAGACTAAACAGAGAAAGAGGTTTGAAAACGCGGAGACTCACTTGTTCATGAACCATCGAAAAGACCCTTTTCCCAAGCACCCAAATGTTACCAAGTCAGCTTTTGATCTAACCACCATGTACTTCTCCGTAGACATTCGCAGCTTTTCCAGACTCCACACATTATCCCACAGCATTGTTCAAGTAAAGCCCTCATCGCCAGTTTCATCGCTGCAGTTAATATTCAAGAACCTTCTAGACTCTTTACCAGACAATATCATGACAAGGAACCACCCTTTTTCACACTTTTTGTATCAATTTCTCTCCCCCAGACTTATTTCTTATTATGTTCTTATTTTTTTTTTTTATTTTCAGCTTAGCATATACACATCAAGGTATGAGACGCGAGTATTGATGGTGTTTGCCACCAAATCCCCGGTTCTTCCCTCTCTATGTATCAAAGGATGTAGGCGAATAATGGCATCATAGGAAAATCCTAGCCTCGCTTCCAATCCTTTGTGTGATCATTCCCTCTTAAGTAGAATAATGGGATCGCTGGAAATTTTCCTAACCCTCTACTCAGAAGAAAATCATTTCAATCTTTTATGCTCTTATCTATCAACTTATAACAGGGGAGAGAGATACCATTAATCTAAACACATGGGTTCCTTTATCAGATATGAATGATGAATCAAGCTCTATGAACACTAACCACATTGATGAAGTGCAAAAATTTGGCTCAGGCTTCAGAAGAACTCTGCTGGAGACATGGATGTTTTCTAGTCAACTGGTCAGTCTTTGGATTTTTCATTAGTCGATCTAGAACTGATCCTGTAACACTGTGCACTCAAAAACAAAATCAAATCAATAGGTTCAAGCACAGGATCATAATCTCCAACAAAATTTTGACTCAATAAAACAATTTTGACTCGATAAAACAACTGACTCTAAGAAAAACAAAAACTTTGTCAGCAGACACCTCCCCCAGACTTGAACAACACTGTCCCCAGTGTTATCTAGCCTAGAGTCAGTGAAATAAAACAAAAGAAAAGGATAAACGAAGAGAAACCAGAAATTACCTTCCTGGAACACCGAGTGTCGATCGACACACACCATGGTATCGATCGATACCATGCTTAGATCGACTTGGTGAACTTTCATCCGCGATTAGTGTCGATCGATACCCATGGGGTATCGATCGATGCTTAGGCGATTTCGAGTTTTGCTCCTTCTTTATCCTGACACAAACTCAAAACAAATGAAAAATAAAAAGAAAAACGAATTAAAAACAGACTCACCAGTGGGTTGCCTCCCACCAAGCGCTCGTTTAACGTCAATAGCTTGACTGTAACGCCCTTCAGGCTGGATAAGAATGAGAGCTTGCACCAAAACAGGCTCCATCACTTGACATTACTAGCTTCAGCGTTTTGCTTAGCATGTTGTCCACAAATTCCTGCCCTTTCTCTTTTAGCTCAGAAGTAAGCAGGACTCTAGCCTTGGAAAATGGCTTCAAGGCTCCTTTGCATTTGACCTTGTACTCAATCGAATTCCCATCGCACTTCTGAGGGATCAAAGTGACATGGGGATTCTCAATCTTCTTGCTCTTGGCCTTTTTCTTCTGGATGTTGGGCGGTTCAGCTGGAACGTCTGTGGTAGCAGGCTCATCAGGAGGCTCTTCCAGAAGATCAATTGCCAGCGACTCTCCTGTGATAGCCTTGATGCTAGAGGCACGTGTGGGAACACTTCTAGGGGGAATGGCACCATAATAGATCCCTTTGTCAATGTAAGAGAAAGAGATTCTCTTATTAGGCGTGTCTATGATCGCGCCAGCAGTAGCCATGAAGGGTCGTCCCAGCAGTATAGGCATAACAGATGTCGCACCCATCTCTACAACCTGAAAATCAGTAGGCAGCAGACAGTCTCCTACTTTGACAAGCAAACCAGAGATTTCACCATATGGAAGTGAGGTGGAATCGTTTGCAAACGTGATAGATGTCTTAGGAGATAGAATAGTAGCCCCCAACCTCTCTGCAATTGTCTTTGAGATGACATTGACACTAGCCCCTGAGTCAACAAGAGACTCTTTGAAATCAACTCCTGAGATGGAGCATGGAACAGCGAATTTCCCTGGATCTTCTCTCTGTGTCAACTGTCTCAGTGGAGGTGGACCTCTAGCCTTAATGAAGAGTGCCTTAATCTCTTCCTCAGTTTCTCTGCATTCCTTAAAGTGACTTAGCAGAGGACGGCACTCTAGAGCTTCTTCAAAGGTGTACGAGTCAGGAATCCTTCGTACCATCTTTTCAAAGCCACGCAGCTGCTTTGAAGAGATGGGATCTCTGAGATGTTTAGGAACAGGATTGGAATCCTTCTTGGGGTTGCGAGCTCTTTTCTCAGCTTGTTCCTTAGCTCTCGCTGCCTCATACATGGTATCCTGGTCTTCCCAAAATTGGGCGATGTTGAATCGTTTTGGTACGACTTGAGTCACAGTTTCTGGCTCGATCTGCGATGGGTATCGATCGATACCAGGCAGGGTATCGATCGATACTCCTGCTTTTGAATCGTTCCTGACAGGTTCATCTTCATCAGAAAGAAGCTCCACGTTCGGGTTATCCAGCATATACTGTAGTTTAGCAATCTCCCATTCCTCCCTTGTCAGCCCAGGAACATTAGGATAAGGCATCCCGGGTATATACACTCGTTCTGCAACGACCTTAGGCACCACAGTCGAAGTATCTTGTGTCTTCTCAGAAATCGCCTTGGTATCGACCGATACCAATGGGGTATCGATCGATACACGGGTTTTTGGATCCATTCGAGCAGACGTCTGGGCTGGTATCGATCGATACTGGGGAGTATCGATCGATGCTTGTGCGATTTCAGGAACTTCATCGAGATTTTCTGCACATGAGCTGATGGCATTGACGTGTGCATTGTGTGAATGAACCGCCTTTCCCTTGGAATTTGCTGCAGTCTGAGCTACTTGCGTCTCCAGCATCCTGTGGCTTGTCTTTAGAGCCTCGATCCTTCCACTCAAATCGGTGTACAAATCATCCATCTTACCATTGAAGGTGACCGTCATCTTCTCCTGCCCTTGAACCAGGTGTTCAAGCATAGCCTCAATCTTACTCTCAGGAGCTTTGGGTGGTGGGGATTGGTACCCTCCTTGCTGACCATAGTTGGTGAAGTTTCGATTGGTGTTGTACCCAAATCGCTGACCCTGAAAACCAGAACCACCAACGTAGTTACAATCTTCCACTTCATTCTCAGCAGCAAAATGGACGGCCTTTGTTGTCTTTCCCAGCAGAAGACTGTGCATCGAATCCAGCTGAGCCTTAAACTCAGCGATCTGCGACCCATCCTGATTACCAGCCAGCTTCTTGCGCTCGAAATCTGCGCTCTTGGTGCTACTGCTAGAGGCAAAATTCTCAATCAACACATAGGCGTCTTCAGGATACCTGGTGTTGAAATTACCATTGCTTGAAGAGTCCAGAGCCATCTGATACCTCCAATCTACTCCTCTAAAGAAGATACCCAGCAGCTGCACATCAGAGTATCCATGATGTGGACAATCTCTCTGGTACGATCTGAATCTTGTCCAAGCAGCCTTGAACGCCTCAGTAGGTCCTTGAGAAAAAGTGGAGATCTTATTCCTCAGATCTTCAGATCGTCCATCATCGTAGAAGTTAATCAGGAAGGCTCTCTTAGTGTCCTCCCAATTAGTCAGCGATCCAGGAGGTAGCTGCCTCAGCCAGTAAGTAGCTTCTCCACCTAGAGAGTAGGGGAAGAGCTTGCAGAAGAGGTAGTCGTAGGACACTCCATTGCTCTTGATGCTAGTGACCAAGTCCTCGAACTTCTCTACATGGTCCATTGGATGTTCATGAGGAAGACCATGAAAGAGATGCTGTCCCACAAGAGTAAAGTAAGCAGGCTTCAGCTCAAAGTCATTCCTCTCAAACGCAGGAGGACGAATTGCTGAACGATTGGCGAAAAACTGGTCAGGCCTGTTGCATTCACCAATCGTCCTTCCACGATTAACCACATCATTCCTCGCGTTCCCAGCGTCATTCTCAGCGACAACAGGAGCAGAGTGTATGACGATCCCCTCTCCATCCAGACGTTGTCCTTGCTCATTGCACAACCGACCCTCTTGGTCTCTGTAAGCACCAGCTGCATCACGAACCAGCTGATTGTTGTTCATCTTAGCTGATTTTTGTGCTTTCCTGTTTGTGCGTTCCACTTGTGCTAGCTGTTCCAGTGATAGATCAACTAGCGTATTGCTCTTTTTGCTTCTGGTTTCTAGATTAGGCATGCACCTGAAAACAGAAACAAAGAACGTAAGTTACTGAAATTGACGTCAGGTATCGATCGATACCAGCAGGGTATCGATCGATACTAGGCGATTTAGACGAATTTCTTAGCTAAAATCTAACGGCGAATTGAGTCCCTGGCAACGGCACCAAAATTGATATGCTCAATTTAATACCCTAAAGTACTAAAGCAGTTGTTATAGTATAGCTAGGGGTCGAACCACAGAAGACTCAAAGAGACACACAATAGATTATATAGATCCGAAATAAGCTAAATCAAAAGATGTAAATGAAAACAATGCAGAAATTAAAGGAGTTGTAAATCAATGGAGGAAATATAGGCCCATGGTTTTTCTCAGGAAATCAATGAATGCAGCTAAATTAACTAACATGATTCAGATTATGCACGGTTCTTGAACTCAAATCACTAAGATATAATTAACCAACTCTCGTTGCGAAAACTATCTAAATATAAATCCTAGAAATTCCAAATCTCTTTGCGAATCCTAAATTCTAAATCAGCTTTAATATCAGGCTTGATATGTTCACAAATCAATTAAACCAAATCTCTTTGCGAATAATCAATTTGCTCCCTAAGGTTCTATCAGGTAATTAATCGCACTCTCGTGCCTAATCAATTATCTTAAGATCTAAGTTCCAGATTCGTCAACCTAGAATTAGCTTTGAACACAACCTAAGGCAAAGAACTAATTCAGATAGTGAATCCCTAAACAGATAATTAACCTAGCATTCAAAGAAATCCTTTATGAGAAAATCCTAAACCTAAGGTGGATCTACTCAGACATGGCAATTGAATCAATAGACATGTTTGAATAAATCATCAATAGAATAATCAAAGAAGGTTTAGAGATCTGATCTCGGACGAAGGAAAATCAGACTTGTCTCTCTAAAACCAAAGTAAAATCAAAGTAATAAAATGCATAGCCTAAACAAGTGGCTGTAAAATCTTATTTATAACCTAAAACACGTTTTGGGGTCTTCTTGTAATTATCAGAGACTTCTGGACCAAGTTGCAATTCTTCAAGTCTTGGAAAACTCGCGGGTCGTGTCTTGCTGCGATGAGTGTCGATCGATACCAAGGGGGTATCGATCGATGCTCGACGTGAATTCAGGTTCTCATCGACACAACTTATGCTTCTGCTCCTGCTCCAAACTGCTCCAGAAAGCTCCAATACTTCCAATAATGCTCCAAATGTGCTATAACCTGTAAAAGACTCTAAAATACTACAAAACACTAGAAAGACTCTATAAAAAGGACTTATATCATGGTCTTAAACAGGGTAAAAACCATGATATATCATGCATTGAAGTTGAATCCGAAATCAAGGACGAACCATTTGTTAGAGCGCATGCATCATTGCCTTTCTTTGATTGAAGAAAGCTTGAATTGAATCTAGCCTCATCTAAGTGATATCCATAATTTGACATATAATTATTGTGCTTGTGCAAACTTAAATGGAATCGTGGATCACTTATACATATTTGGACATTCTTCTTTCTTTTCACCACCCTTGCTTGTCCAAATAGCCAAATCCCATCTTTGGATTGGTTTCCCCACCATGCCAATTACCTCCTCTCTAGCCCCTTATCTTTTGTGTGTGTCTTGTGAGGTCTTTTTGGAGTGAACTTGACAAAACGTGTTAGGTTTAGGGCGACAAGGAAGCACTCTTGTGTAGACTTAGTTCCAACATCAAGGAGCTAATCTAGAACTAGGTTAGATAGGTGGAGGTTCTTAAAGTTTGAGAATGGGGAAAGTTTAGAAATATTTAGGGGAATGGCTTGATCTTTGATGATTATGGTGGAATGAAAGAAGGAAGGAAGGACGATGAAGAGGGGAGTACAAAATGAATGGTAT
>PKML01003403.1:437329-456357 GCA_002933935.1 Eutrema yunnanense
TATATATATATATATATATATATATATTATGAAAACTAATAAATCTCTATAATATGTTTGAAAAAATGTTAAATTGACAAACTAATTATTATTGTAGTTGATAAAATATTATTCATAAACGAAAGAATATTATAAAGTACATGATTGTAAAATGAGAATGACTCAATAAGAACAATAAAGGAAGCCCTTTGATTGCAGTCTATTTTTTTACTTAACCATGATCCATCCGGGTCAACGATTATGTCTGATTCACGGTTATTTGCTGAGTTTTTTTACGGGGTTTACTAGATTTTATAGTCTCGGGTTTTAAGCTATATCCGAACCGGATCCGAGCCGGATTATTGTCTGGATCCCAGGTTTTTCAGAATCTGAAAATATTACATTAAATCTATAGAAACATTTATCCCACACACATGCGCGGGTGAGAATCTAGTTTAATACTCCCTCTGTTATGAATTAAGTGGTGTTTTAGTAATATGCACACAAATTAAGGAAACAATTAATTTTTGTTTTTTCTATACTAAAACCTCATTTATTATTCATCTGAACCAATGAACAAATAGTCTATAAAATGTAATTGGTCAAAAATAATAAAAAATAGTCTATAAAATGTAATTGGTTAGTGAGAACATCACTTAATTGTGAAAAAACAAACTCTCTAAAATTTCATTTAATTTAGAACGGATGGAGTATTAAATTTAATGCTACTAACGCTAAAGAAAAAATACTCATGGAAAACACTTAAAAGTAGAAAATAGAAAAAAGGAAAACTAAAGAAAATAGGAAAATTAATTTTGAATAAGAAAAATTTAATTATTCTTATTTCCTACCTGGTTTTTATGATATGGATATAATTCAACACCTTATTCTAAGAACATAAATACAATAAAACCTTTATAACTTAAAACTCGATAAATTAATCATCATGATAAAATAATAAATTTTCCTTGTCCTGAATTAGGCTAGTGTAAAAATTAACAAAATTCGATAAGATAATAAGATAATAATTTTTAGAACCCCTATGTAACTATATGGTTCCAATAATATCATAAATTAATAATTACATAAATTTATGCATATATAACTAAAATAATTAATTAAAATATCAATCTAATCATGTTTTTTTCTTAAGGTTTATTTTTAATTTTCTTATTACATCAAAAAGTTACATTGGTATCTTTTTGTTATGCATCCAAAAATTGTTTTCTAGAAACGATAAATGTTTGATACCTAGACGTCATATTATATCAAAAATTCATAATGTTGTCTTTGATATGCATCCAAATGTCTTCTGGATACCTAGACACGATAATTGTTTCCTTATTGGTAACTACTTTCAAAAGTATTGTAGTATTGTCTTCAATTTCATCATTAATATTAGTAGCCATAATTTCTTCTAGATTTTAATTTTTTAACATGTATCACTTTTACATAGATAGTCCTAGTTCTATAGGCTAATAATAGGCATTTTACACTGATATCCGAGATTATTAAACCTAAACCTCATGGATGTCATATTTAGAATTAAATTATCCAAATTATTTGATATAACATCATTTGAAGAATAATTTTCAAAGATTATGGATTAGAAAAATTCTATATCTCTATAAATATTAATTTATCAATTAATTAATGTATCTATAAAATAATAATTTTTTAAAATTCTGACATTATTAAACTTTAGAGGTTTTATTAGTAGGGGAATATGGGTGCATGGCCTTTTTTGGACATAATTTGTGGATCTAACGCCAAGAAAAAGCATTAAATAAATAACACCTTACCATGTGCAATTTATTATTCAGAAAATTACCTAAACTAACATTCAAAAGTGTGAATATTACTAGCATAACTCCTATGAAAGTTTGACTAACTAAACTAACATTTATAAGTTGCCAAATACATTCAAATATGTTTTTTGTTTTAATAACGAAAATATTATTTTGATTTATTTATTTTTACAAAAATAATAATTAATTATAAAACTAAAAAAAATATTAATTTGTTTATTCTCTCTCTCATCCACTGACACTCTTTTCTTTTTCTTCCTCTTCGGCGATTCTGGATGTGAAATCCGGATTCCGACTTCACATTCGTCTTCCAAATCGATTCCGGCATGGATTAGGTAATGAAATTTTGTTCTTTATACCCTTTGGCTTTCCGAGTTTTTTTTCGAGAGTTTGGGTGGCTTTTCGAGTTTTATCTGCGAAGCAAAGGCCAACTCTTCTGGGCGAAGCGACGGTAGACGAGTCTCCGGCGAGGAAATGAGCGAAGTTCCAACGATTTCAGCGAAGTCGCGGCGAAGCTGGTTGATTTATTCAATGCATGATGGCAGATTTGTTTTTCAAATGATTTGCTTGTAAATTTGTTTATGATTACATTGTAGATTTATTTTTGATGGTTTGATAGATTTATTTGAGTGGTGGTAGATTTATTTCTTCTTCTTCTTCTCTGACAGGTATCTGGGCATCGAGACCGCATGCGAGTCTCAGACGATATTTCTGGCAAACTTTTTGGTGTTTTCTTCAACATGCGTAAATAGTTTTTTTTTTTGTTTTGGTCGAACATGTGTAAATAGTTTAATTTTGGATCTGGTAGGAGTTATAGTTTGTGATATTTATGGAGAACAAATTGAAACCCTAATTTGGTTTTGGCAGATTAGTTTGATAATCCGTGATTCCCAACGATATTAACGTCACTTTGCTTACGATAGTAGATTTATTCCATTGATGGTAGATTTATTTTTCAAATGATAGCAGATTTGTTGTTCGAATGATGGGACATTTATTTATGTGTATGGTTTTTTTTTTCCCAACGATATTAACGTCACTTTGCTTACGATTGAGAAAAATAAAATTTTAATATTCCATTGATGGTAGATTTATTTTTCAAATGATAGCAGATTTGTTGTTCGAATGATATGGTTTTTTTTCATGAATTGATGGTAGATTTATTTTTGAAATGATGGTAGATTTATTATCGAATTTTGGAGATTTATCAGAAAAATTATTCTTCTTTTACGATAGGTTTATGCGCTTCGTTACAGTACACGATTCTCCGAAGAGATTTTTGGTTTGTTTCAATGTGGTCTTCTACGGGTATAATTGAAGGTAGATTTGGATTGGGTAGATTTGTTTTTGAAAGGATAGTAGATTTTTTTTTGAAAGGATGGTAGATTTGTTTTTGAATTGATGGCAAATATGTTTTTGAAATGATGATAGATTTGTTTTTCAATCAGTACAAATGATAATTGGATTTTAAATGATGGTAGATTTATTTTTGAATTATAATAGTTGCAAAGTGGTAATGATGTATAGATTGAGATGTACCGATTTGGTTATTGTTTATTTGAATTCGTTCAAAATGCCTTACAATTACACTCAACCATCAACTTCCAGATAACATGTTAGCTTGATGGATTGTAGTGTAAGCGCGTATGGAATTCCCAAACAATATTTATGTGGAGGTGTAGTGGTAATAGATACTTTTCGCACTTATTTGGATCCGAGAAGGAGGTTGTACACATACAAAATGAGTGAGGATGGAGGGGGCACATATATGGAAGTGGTGGGATGAGCTGATGATGGATGAATTTACTAGTTTCATGACGAAATCAGTCACATGAAGGAGAATATTTCCAACCTCGATAAGTTAGTGGGTGAGAAAAAATGTGTAGGATTTGGCTTGGAGTTGAAGAATGGGGTTGGTTCACTCTTTTTTGTAATCAAATCTTTGAAGTTGAAGAATGTGGTTGTTTCACTATTGTTTTCCTAACTAAACTTATTTTTATGTGTAATGTGCAATTTTAAACTATGAATTGTCTTTATGTAGTCATGGTAGTTGTAAAACCTATCGGATGAAGACCCTTTAATTATCATGTTATTTGAAAGGTGCTTCAAGTAGTATGTCTTCATTCTATCTAATTTTTCATGCTAAAACTTTGAGTGTCTAACCAATAATATGAAGAAAAATATGTATTTATTTGATATGTCATTGACAACTGCATATCCATTGACAGATACGTTAAGCTTGTGATTTAAGATAAAATGAAAGGTTAACCCCAAGAAAAAAAGAATCATCTAACAAAATAAATCTACCATCATTACACTAAATCTACCATTAAACAATAAATTTTCTCATATTTAGGCCGGCGGTAACCCTAGATCTACAGGGTGAGTGCCTAGATTTTTTTCGCAAATCTGAGGTTGTTTCGACGGGAAAATTATCATTTGCTTGTGTGCGGTAAAGAAAAAGTGTACTGTCAATTAAAGTCATTAAATATGTCGTCAATTCAAATATACCACAACGCAACAACTCTACCAACTCAATATAAATCTACCAAATTCATGTAACTAATAAACGCACCGCCATTACATATAAATCTACCTTTTTTAAAATAAATGTAGCGCTCTTATATAAATATGTCGTGTCTGAAGATAAATCTACTACCATTAAAATTCTATAAACCTAAGTTTGTACCTTTTTTAAATCTACCGTAATTAATAACAAATCTACCGCGTTAAGAATAAATCTACCACAACAATATTATTCTACCGTCATTACAATAAATCTACCGTCACCAAAAAAAACGAACCATCCGATTATCCACCGTTGATAAGTGTACCGTCGTTACAAAGAAGTTTACATCGAAGAAGATTAATCTACCGTCAAAGAAAATAAATCTACCATTATGATCAAACATTTACCAAAAAGTCAACCGCTCGATCGTTAAGTCTACCTATCTTTAACAAATATGCTATCATTACATATAAATATACCAAGAAATTAATAAATCTACCAACAAAAATTATCTATACTGCCATTTAAAATTAAGGCTAAAAATATATGTCTACCAATACTCATCAAATCTACCGTCCCTCAAACAAATCTACTGACCGAAAAATAAGTCTAATGCCTGAAAAATAAGTCTACAGTCCGGAAATTAAGTCTACCGAAAACAAACATATATGTCATCAAAGATCGGTAGACTTTCATATCTTAGCACATTGACTTTTCCGTAAATAAATCCAACTTCTGCTTACGTTGGTAAAAAATAGTAATGACATTTTCGTATTTAGGTTTTTGCCAACAAAGGTCCAAAGGACAAAATCGGTACCCTAAATCAATCTAGTAGTCTTGAAAATTTTGCATTGGTTTTATAATTTCCACACTTTTGAATGTTATTTAGTTACTCTCCCTTAATTATTTTTCCCTTCTTTGTTTTTTTTTGTTTTAAATGGTAGTTGTTTTGTTGTTTCTTTTTTCCCCTTCCTCTCTCACATATGAGGTATTGGTCGTTGGTTTTGGAGTCTTCTTCTTGAACCGAACATTTCATGTTCATGGTAACAATTTTAATAAATTTATGTTAAAATGCCCAATTATCTGAACAAATGTATGTTCATGGTTTTCCATTTAGGGTTTAGATTTCTATTTTTATATGTTCTTTATAGTTTTCATAGTTTACGTCATTTAATTTGGATTCCTCATTTTCCATTTAAAGCTTAGATTTTTTTTATCATTATATGTTCTTTATGGTTGTCATACTTTACGTTATTCAATTTGGGTTTGCTGTTTTTCATATTCGCTATTTCCCATTTTAGGATTTAGATTTCAATCGTTATATGTTTATAGTTGTCATATGTTCTTTTCTAGGGTTGTTGTGATGTTTTTGAGTTCATGCTTTTGGTCCACCTTAATTTTCGTTAATTATAGCCTTATGTTTAAGGGGAGTGGCAACGCGTGACATGAGCCATCTAAAAAAAGCATATGTATGAATAATACTTTCACGTCCAAAGATTTTTGGTTTGCTTATAAATTGGATCACAAGTTACTATAGTTCTACAATCTGTTCTTTCAGTGATTGCTTCCCATAAATAAAAGAAAGAATGAAACTCTTCATTTATCTCGTTGTGTTCTTTATCCTCTTGAGTGGTACCATGGCCAACAATGTGGCAGATTCTTTGATTCGAGATTATTGCAAAAAAGCTTCAAAAATACAGGAATCGGAACCAGATTACTACAAGTTATGCATCACAACTATCAAAGAAAATCCGGAGAGTCACAGAGCGAGAAATATCGATGATTTGATCGTGGTAGGAGTCAAAAACGCTATGATGAACATGACGAACGTGAAAAGAGTCTTGGAGAAGATTCTGAAGGCGAGAATACATACGAGTAAGTTGAGAGAGAAGTTGATGCGTGATTGCCTTAAGCTTTATTCTGACGGCATTGTCTCGTTAACCAACGCTTTGAAGTACATCAAAATTCGGGATTACAAGAAAGTCGCCTGGAGGATAGGCGATGCAAGAGCTGCTCCGAGAACTTGCGAAATGGGATTCAATGGCGATAATAACCAGACATCTCCGGTGACGAAAGAAAACGATGCTCTCTTCGAAATGGTAGATATTCCTTTATCTTTTAATTACGATTCCCATCTTGATACGCCCACTGTATAGCGTACAGCTGAATAGTCTGTCGGTTTAAAGCGGTTAATTACAGTTTTTTATTATGTTATAAAAGAATAATAATGTAGCATATATAGTATTAGCAAAAAGCATATGTAGTTAACATACACTATATTTATGCCATGGGCGTTGCGTGGAATACAATTTTAAAAAGTTATTAATACGAATCGTTGAATATAAATATAATCATTTGAAGTTTTTAAAATTATTTAGGTAAACGTTTCTAGAAACAACAAACTTATTTTAGCAAATGATATAAAACATATATATATATATATTGCCAAAGATAACATTTTCCTTGAAAAAGCAATAAATCATTCAGGTGAAAACCTCATAAAATAAAGAAACGGTATGGACGACCATCCTATGACCTTTTATCCAAGAGAAAGTTCCTTTCATATTCAGGTTCCGTGAAGACTTCTCCTTAGAAGTTTTGATGTTCATTATTAACCTAATCATACATATAATTAAATGCCAATGCGAACTTACCACCACCCCGGAATTAATGTAAATAGGCCAAGTTTAAACATCTGTAAATTCAAATGTGTAAACATAACACCATGACGTTACAACAGGTTTGGTAAGCATGCTTTACCCACCGAAGCAAGCGCATTGTGCCATAAGGAAATTGTCGACCAATCATAAACGTTCTTATCTCATATCACCAACTACATTGCATCACTACAAGAAATCAGGGTTTTTATAGCACGACAGTATAGCGTTTTTTTCGATTATGCTATGGTTGACATTCCTCTGGTTTTTACATAGCGTTTGTATATTTGTAAACGCTATGATATAGTCATAGATGTTAAAAACAAAATTAGGCGTCTCGTTTTATTGTAGAACCATAATTGAAACGTTATGGAAGTATTAATGATATATTTTCTTGTTTTACTAACAATAAAATTATAATTTTAAGTATTAATGAGTGTTTGATATATCAAACACACTTGTAAGAATTTTGTTAATATTTCTCAATAAATTGTTTCATACTAATACCTAATATAGAACAGAAAAAACACTTTAGACAAAAAAAATTCATCAAATTTTTCTCCCAAAAATTATCCCTCTTAGACACTCTTAGACCTTTGATCAAAAAAAAATAAAAAAAAATAAAAGACACTCTTATATCTAAACCCGCGTCACTTAGCCAAAATTTGGGGAAATTTTTTCCCTCTTCCCTCTTCCCTCTTCCCTCTTCCCTCTTTGGCATTTATTTATTAGTAAACCCTATCAATATGTTGCTCAGACTAAAAAATTATCACGCGCTAATTTTTTTGTTTCGCGCCTGCTATTTAATAGCACATACAACATTAAAACGCTATGTAAATGTTGAGCGGGACAAAATAATTCCTTTACCCGTCAAATACTTAGTGAAAAAAGAAGCGCCACCAATTGGAGGCAATTTTTTAGGAAATTTGGCCTAAAAACTCTTCAATGTCGTTTCCCCCAATTTCATTTTGCTCTTCTTTTCTCCTTATCTGTTCTTAAGTTCCCACTCTCTAGATCTAGGGTTCTCAATTATGTACATCCTTCTCGTTGATAATGCCGACCCTTTCTCCGACCTCATTACGAACTTCGTGGGAGTACGCCTCTCAGCAGCAGACCTCATTACGAATCTTCTTGGGCTCAATCTTTGGCGAATCTCCTTCGCCTGGCTCAGATCAAGAATTTTGATCCTATTGACAAGAAGTAGGTGAAGGAATCCATCGGAAGTTTTGTTTTTGTTGTTCTTGTTTCTCGAAGATGCCGCTTCGCAACCAGAATCGCGCTCCACGAAGTCCGAACGGCGTAAGCCCTTTTTTTTTGTTTTTCGTTGATGAGATTTAGATGGGTGGGTGAGAAAAAACCCTAAAAGAGAAGATGAGATATATCTCTCAGTCTAATTGTTTGATTTTTAGGGCTTTGTTCTATGGCATAGCAGATTAAATTATTTACCCCTCTTCAACGTCTTTTGAAATTCCATAGTGATACGTTGTTAAGAACATGAATGGTGATTGTGGGTTCTTGCGATTTTGCTTTGTAATATCTGTGATTGTACTTAATTTTGTTTGTTTCTGAACCAATTTCAGAAAAAGGAAGCTGTCTCCAAAGATTGAGCCCAAGAGAAGAAGATTCCTTTCTATAATTTACTTCCATACTTGCACTTGGGCTTACAGCTAGTTTGCAAGCACTTTTCTAACGAATGTCTTTGTGGTCCAGAGAACAATAACGATGGAAATCTTGGGTGTGGATGCACTAGCGAGTGTAGCAGTCTTATGAGCTAAGGTTGGAACAACAAAGGTGTGGAGACCAAATTCAGAGGTCGAATTCAATTCTAATGCTTTAGGAGGTCGAATTCAATTCTATGGTTGAGTTCATGTAGAAAGTTGCAAAGACCGTCGATACCGTGGAGCTTACTGTTGAGGAGAGGAACCACTTGTATGTTGCCTACAAGAACGTGATTGGTGCTAGGAGGGCTTCGTGGAGTATCATCTCCTCCATTGAGCCGACAGAAGAAAGCAGATTGTGAGCAAAAGAGGTCTTACTCCTAGAGTACGATATTGTAGAGAGAAAAATGAAGGCTGAAGCTAACTAACTAGTAAATTAAAGCCTTTGTGTGTATTATTAATCTGATCTTAACAATGTAAATCGAATTGTATTTTGTTAATCTTAAATTAAGAAACGTTAATCTCAAGTTATAGCATATAAGAGTGTTTGATTTAGGGTATATGGGTTCACACTTGTAAGATATTTTTTTATATTTTCTAATTAAAAAAAACACAACAAATTATTGTTTCATACCAAGAACATAAGATAGAATAAAAAAAACTATTACAAAATTAAAAATAAGAAGGAAAAAGTAGAATGTCTTTGATTTAGGGTTTAGGGCGTAGAGATTGGGGTTTAGGGTATAAGGGTATAGGGTTTGAAATATATTTTTTCTAGTTTTATTAACAATAACAATAAATTTGTCTCATAATCTGTAAATAAAAATAAAAAATTAGAAAAAACGAATTCTTGATATTATTTTAGGGTATATATAGGGTTTAGGGTTTGAAATGAAATACTATTTCTTTGTAATTTTCTAACTAAAAATTAAAAATATAAAAACTTATTATCTCATAATATTATAAGTCTTGGCAATTTTTAATAAAATAATCTAATAAAAAATTCTAACTAAAATAAAATTTACAATCTTACAAACATTTGATTTACTGTTTAGGGTATCGGAGGGTTAGGGTTAGGGTTAGGGTATTGAAGGGTAAGGGTTTAGGATTCAACACTTGCAATATATTATTTTCTATTTACAAACAATATAATTTATTGTTTCATATCAAAGATGTATTAAGTATAAAATATTTATTTCAAACCCTACAAATTCATGATAAGTTACTAACCATTTCATGATAAGTTACTAACCATTTCATCTATAGTTTAGTATCATACAACATCTCTTATATAGTTTTTGTTTATAATTTTTAATCTAAACTACAAAATTATATATTATTAACAAGATAATTAACTTAACAGAACCTCATTGATATAATTTTTTTTCTAAATTAATAATGTAATAAACATTTGACAAAGTCTTGTATTTAGGATATAAAAAAATAAATAAGCCTTCAAAAAACAGTAGCCAATGAAAAAATATCACTCGGATTGCTTAGGTGGCGCAATCTAACATCGTTCATTTATCTTTTTTTTTTCTTTCTATCGGATCGTTCATTAATCTTTTTTTTGAAAGAGAGATCACTGAGGTGGCATAAGTTTTTTTTTCTCTCTCTGAGAGACGATGGATCTCCTTCCCCCCGCTTAGGGTTTTTCCTCTCCTTCACCCTCATCGTTTTGCCCTCTCTCTCTCAGAATTCTCATCAGAAATTATCTCCTTTTTGTTTCATTGATGTGTTTTCTCCTCTAATCTCCGGTGTGAGAGAAGGGCAAAACAAAGACCTATTTTGTGTATTCCCTCTGATTGTTAGTACACAAATTCGATAGTTTAAGTATTTTTTTGCAGAAGAAAGAATAATAAAATATAAACAGAAGTGGTTTTGTTTTCTGGGTTCTCGAAACAATTGGCAGAAAATTACATGTGTTGTCTTTCGTGTTCTGAACTGAGATTTGTTGGTTTCTTTCCAGGTTGTTGATCTGCTCGCTCCTTACCAAAGAGGAGGAGAGATTGGGCTCTTTGGCGGTGCTGGTGTTGGGAAAACTGTGCTCATTATGGAACTGATTAACAATGTCGCTAAAGCTCATGGTCTGTTTAACTCTCAGGGTGTTTTTAAGTAGTTTGCACAGTCGTGTTCCAGTTTTTAAGTTAATTAGTGCCTTTTCTGACGAACAGGTGGTTTCTCCGTGTTTGCTGGTGTGGGTGAACGAACCCGTGAAGGCAATGACTTGTACAAAGAAATGATTGAGAGTGCTGTCATCAAGCTAGGCGAGAAGCAGGTTTGCCATTGGTTTAAATTAATCTACACTTTTCTTTTTATTGCACATGAGATTTGGTTGATTTTTGTTGCTCAATTCTCTCTGTTTACCCATCTAACAGTTAGAAAGCAAATGTGCTCTTCTGTATGGACAAATGAATGAGCCCCCGGGTGCTTGTGCCCGTGTTGGATTTACTGGTTTGACTGATGCTGAGTATTTCTGTGATGCCGAAGGCCAAGATGTCTTGCTTTTCATTGACAACATCTTCCGTTTCACTCAGGTGAGCCTTGTTGTTTGTTGCTCTATCTCTCAGCACATGTGTGCCATATAATGATGAAGAGATTGTTAATTTAAGTCAATTTATTCTCTTGTGTAGGCAAGACGGAAGTGAGTGAAGGAGGTAATAATCAAGTGGATGAGAAAGAGTTAGCAAGCGAAGGGTCATGTGAGGTCAAACAATTGGCAGAAAATGATACTGAGAAGAACGAAGAAGATGAAGGGAAACAAAAGAGTGTGAAGAAAGTTTACAAGTTTAATACAAAAGTTGTATGAACTTATCTTTTAATTATGTATTTTTACTTTGAAATATAGGCATTTTGTAACATGGTTTTGTATTAATATAATAAAATATGTTATTTTTCTTTTTAATATGCCAAATTATTCAAAAACCAAAAAAAAAATCATAATAAATCATAATTCAAATACAATCTATTAAAACAACTACATGAATCAATTACATATTTCGAATGCTATAGTAAATTTACAAAAATGTTATGAATAAATGAAGACACGATAGCAATACCAACAACCGCTATCGAAAGTGGCGGACCTATTATCACTGGCTATGTCAGAGCGCTTTTCTTAACGCTATCGTATCATTAGACACGATAGCAATGTCAAAAACCGCTATCTAAAGTGCATGACCTATTATGACGGGCGATGATACAGCGCTTGTTAAAACGCTATGGTATCGTTAGATAGCGTTATTCAGCCGCTAAGAAAAGCCTTTTTTCTTGTAGTGCATGGTTAAGCAATTTACTATTTTATATAAAAAACTCCTTATTTTCACATGCTAAAAAAACAAAAAAAAATGTATTCTAGTTTTGTGCGTACATATTTGATATTTCTGAACTTTAGTCAATTTTTCTTCACACTTTTTAGCTGCACTCGTTCACTTTATGACACTTATCTCTTTTTACTTTCTCTTCACTCACATATAACATATTGGAAACTGGATTGATTTTCAACTCATTTCATAACATATTGAGCGTCAAAGAATCTTATTGGCGATACCCATTTGTCGTGGTGGGGATGTTCTCACCTATTGTGATGCACGTCAAATCTGCTTATTAAATATCGATTCTTGTTTTTGAACTTGTTTATGTCCACCATACATCATATTTCCTCGTCACACCGTGTACTCTAACCTTGCTATTTAAAAAAAAACAAAAATTCTCTCATGATTTAAATTGTTCATCTATATTATATTATAATTCAAGCTACACATAATTTTTTATTTATTGATTTTCTTAAAATGTGTAACTTGTTGCAACAAAATGTAATTTAAGAACTCATTAAAAAGTCTAAATTTTTTTTGAAAAATAATTATTCTTATTTTGAGTAAAAACCGTTTAGATTTTGTATTTACAATTACAATTAACTTGTAGTTTTATTATCCTAAATAATTTGTAATTAATAGAAAAATGTTTTATGATCAATTTAATATATTTTAACGTGATAATTATTTTCCTATTTCTTAAAAAAGTAATTGTTGCTTCATTAACTCTACGTTAATATATAATTATATAATTTTAGATTCAACCAATCTCTATTCAAATTTTTTTTTTTTGTATTTACTACAAGAAAACACAGTTTTCCCATCGTTTTTTACAATAATTTATTTTCGTTGTAAATAACCATCGCCTTTACGACGATTTTGTGAATTTGGGACGAAATTATTCGTCGTAAAATCGCAGAAAAGTTCAGTCCGATTAACGACGATTTTGAAAATCATTGTAAAATCGTCGTTAACTACCAATGATTTTGTAAAATGTTGTAATATTATTTTTATTTACCAATGATTTATATTCGTTGGAATATAACAACGATTTCCCGACGATATATAAGTTAGGTGAACACGATTAATTTTACGGATGTACCAGTTTTTTCACGAGGAAACTTGTCGTTTTAACTTCGTCGGCAATGTAAATATTCGTTGTAAAATTGATGCCAAATTCGTAGCTAATTTGATGGTAACAAAAATAAAAATCTATATATAGTGACCAACCTCATAATAAAAATTTTATATTCAGAAACATTTACTTTTCTCTCTCACAAACCAAAGATGTCAATATACGAAATTAGAAGATGGATGTATAATCGTATTGATTTGAAGGGATCGCTAACAAAGGAGTTCAGTGATGGGGTGGAGGGATTCATTCATCAGGCGGAAAGTATGCAAAATACGATTAACAATGGTATGATGTATTATCCTTGTCCGAAATGCATGAATAGGAAATTTATCATTACCTCGAAAGTCTGGTCGCATTTATTACATAGAGGGTTTATGCTGCGTTACTAAATATGGTATTTTCATGGAGAGGGTCATGGAGGAAATGCAGCTAGTAGTAGTAGAAATTATCAAGCATCGAATTTTGATGAGTCAAAAAATTTACATCAATTTGATTATCATGCGGAGCAGCATGGTCAAGATCATGATATGATTCATTACATGGTTACATATGCATTTCATGAAACCGCAAGTACATTTGCACATGATCATGATGAGGAACCCAATCTAGATGCAAATTTTTTTTATGATATGCTAGATGCTGCAAATCAGCCACTTTACGATGGATGTAGAGAAGGGCACTCTAAATTGTCGTTGGCGGCTAGGATGATGACTATTAAAATTGAGAATAACTTAGCTGATGTTTGCATGGATGATTGGACTGATTTGATTAAAGAGTATTTGCCAGATGACAATTTAGCTGATGAAACTTACTATGTGATATAGAAGCTGGTTTTTAGTATTCGGTTGCCTTATGAGATGATAGATGTCTCTGTTGACAATTGCATGCTTTTTTGGAAAGATGATGATAAGTTGCAGGAATGTCGATTTTGCCATAAGCCAAGATATAAGCCGCAAGGTACTAGTCGGAGTAAGGTACCATTCCAGCGGATGTGGTACCTTCCTATAACTGATAGGTTAAAAAGAATATATCAGTCCGAGAGGAAAGATGTATCGATGAGATGGCATGTAGATCATTTGCAGACAGATGTGGATGTTGCTCATCATTCAGATGCCAAATCGTGGAAACACTTTAAGACGGTACACCCATACTTTGTTAGAGAGAAACAAAATGTGTATCTTGGTCTTTGCACATATGGATTTAGTCCATTTGGTATGTTTGGTAGGCAATATTCTTTATGGCCAGTAATCTTAACGCCTTACAATCGTCCTCCAGATATGTGCATGCAAATGGAATTTTTATTTTTAAGTATTTTAGTACATGGTCCGAAGCATCCGAAGCGTTTTTTTATGTGTTTTTGCAGCCTCTGATAGAGGAATTGGAGTAGGTGTGGTATACCAGGGTTCATACATATGATTTTGCAAGGAAATGTTTTTTTTACAATGTGTGCGGTGCTTATGTGGACAATAAACGACTTCCCTGCTTAAATAATGTTATCAGGTTGGACTACGCATGAGCGATTTTTTTCTCCATATTGTCTCAATCACACAAATCCATTTCAATTGAAACATGGTGGGAAAACAAGTTGGTTTGATTGTCACCGCCGATTTCTACCGATTCACCATCCATATCGGAGAAACAAACGATTGTTTAGAAAGAACAAAGTTGTTCATGTTCCTCCTCTTGTTTATATTTTCGAGGAAGATCTAGAAGCAAAAATTGATCATTATGGTGCACACGAAACAATCATTTGTGGTGGAAATGGACACACTCCAGCTAATATGTTGGATGGATATGGAGAGCGTCACAATCGGCATAAGAAAATCATATTCTAGAAGCTTCCGTATTGGAAAGATCATTTGTTTAGACACAATCTGGATGTCATGCACATTGAGAAAAACTTTTTTAATAACATCATGCATATAGTGTTGAACGTGCGTGGAAGGACTAAAGACATCTATAAGTCAAGACTAGACTTGCCTGATCTATGTTCTCGGAATAAGTTACATATTACAAGCAATGGGAAAGCACTTGTTCCTATATTTCGTTTGGTGCGAAAGAAAAGTCAGCCTTGTTCAAATGGGCGACATCTGATGTGAAGTTCCTGGATGGGTACATTTCTAATCTAGCTAAATGTGTTGAGAAAGGACAAAAGTTTTCCGGGATGAAGAGTCACAACTGTCACGTATTTATGCAACGACTACTTCATTTCGCATTTGTTGAACTTTTACCAGGAAATTTACAGGAATTAATTGTAAGTAAATTTAAATTAATTAATCACATATGTCTACATTGATATAATATAGATGAAATGGAAATTTAACATTACTACCTTATATGTGGTTGTCATTGTAGGCATTAGAGCAATTTTTCGGGATCTTTGTACCCGCACTTTATCAGAAGATGCTATTGCACAACTTGATGCTACTATTCCTATTTTGTTGTGCAATTTGGAGAAAATATTCCCCCAGCCTTCTTTGATGTTATGGAACATTTACCTATCCATTTCCCTCACGAAGCAAGCCTTGGGGAACCTGTGCAGTATCGGTGGATGTACCTATTCAAGCGATTCATGGGACATTTGAAGCAGAATGCTAAAAATCTAGCCAAAGTTGAAGGCGCAATAGTAGCAAGAAGTTTAACAGAAGAAACTTCTCACTTCACGGGATACTATTTTGGCTCGAAGGTCTGCACACGGAAAATGGCACCTCGGCGATATGATGATAGAGGTGTAGGACGAACATATGCTAATGAATGTGTCCCAGACATCTTTTCTTCAATTGGTCAATTATGTGGAAGAGTGAAGTCAGTTTTGTTTGCCAATGAAAAAGACCATTTTAGTGCCCAAAGGTATTTCCTCTTAAATCGCGAAGAAGTTAGTCCATTTGAGACGTAAGTGTATAAACATATATATATGGTTAAATTATCCATTTATGCTGGCGGATAGACCGCGTCTTCTTCAGATACGGACACGGATGTCATTGATATATCATGGTTTTTACCCGTTTTTAACCATGATATAGGTCTTATTTATAGTCTTTCTAGTATTTTTGGAGTCTTTTTGAGTCTTTTCAGGTTTAGGTACGTTTGGAGCTTAATTGGAGATATTGAAGCATTATGGAGCATTATGGTCTTTGTGTCGAGCGATACAACCTGATGTCGGTCGATACAGACGACACAAAAGCCTTGTGTCGAGCGATACAACCTGGTGTCGGTCGATACAGACGACACAAAAGCCTTGTGTCGAGCGATACCACCTGGTGTCGGTCGACACCCACTACCTGAAGAAAGGAAACGCAACTTTTTACAAGTCTGAAAAAATTGCACTTTGGTCCAGAAGTCTTTATTATTTACAAGAAGCCCCAAAACGTGTTTTAGCTTATAATTAGGTTTTTCAGCCACCTTTTTTTGGCTAAGCTTTATTATACTTTTGATACTTTGAGAGAGAAGGGTTTTCAGGGTTTTTGGGGAGACAAATTATGAATCCCTTTGTTTCTTATTGATTTCTTTTATGCAATTATATTCATCAATGATTTTTGTTCCATTGATCATGTCTGAGTAGTTTGCTAGTTAAGTTTAGGGTTTTTCAAAGAGCTCTTCATGAATTGTTATATTGGTTAAACTATCTAGAGATTCATCTTATTGAGTTCTTCATCTAAGTAGTTCTTAAAGCTTGTCCTAGATTAGCTACCTAGAATTAAGATCATAGGTTAGTTCTCTCAGCGAAAGTTGGTTAATTAACTTGAAAGACTTAGATGAGCAATTCTGTTTAGTGCACATAAATTTGGCTAGGGGAAATTGTGGACAAATCAGACATGAGCTTATTGCATGTTTAGTTGTCTAGGTTTCGCAAAGAAATTTGGTCTCTTAACTTCTTAAACATAGTAATCAGTGCAGCGAAAGTTGGTTGATTTGGTGTAGTGTTCTGAGTTCTAGAACCGTGCTTAATTAGAATCTATACGTTCTATCCATATGCTTTACTTGAATCTCTGCGAAATTCCTTAACCTTAGCTTTTACCTCCATCGAATTCTCACTAGATCTATTTGCTTTGTTTTATTTCTAATTCTCATTGATTTTAATTAGCGTAATTCGAATCTATATAGTCTATTGTGTGATTTTTGAGTCTATGTGGTTCGACCCCTACATACTACAACGACAAAGCTGTTAGTACTTTAGGATATTACATTTTGAGCTTATCAGTCGTCATGCCGACGCAAACACATAGTGCTCCACCGCCGCCACCACCACCACCATCTCAGGTTCTGCAAGGTGTAGGACGTGCGTCGGCCCCATATGCATATATGACGGTCCATTATTTGCTTGCACAGCCGGGCCGGCATAAGCTTAAGAGATTACACCCGGAGCATACCGACAGAGCAGAATGGTAATTTTTTTTAATTACATTTATTATTATATATTTATATTTAATTAATATATTTTTTGAATTATTGTTTCAGGTTTGGTATTAAAAGCAAAGTCGGACGCATCGTTTCTAACATCATCAAGTTCTACTTTTCCGAGCTTCATACCAACTGGAAACAGTACGTCACGGAGACATGCATGGTTCAAAATGTTTGCGTTACGTAAAAACAAAAATTTTTTTTTTCATTATTTTTATTATATATATATATATATATATATATAGTTAATCTAATTTTATAAAATATTTAATTATTTTTGTTTCGCATGCATCAAAAATATGACTGGGATCTGGCTATTCATGACGTGGTTCATACATTGTTCCTCGAGAAGGTGAAGTTTCGCATCAACGGGATAATTTCTGATTGGAAGAAACTATGGAAGACGGATGGCGATGATGCAAAGCCCATGTACATGTATAAATTAGTATGGGACGAGTTGATGCGGTATTGTGTGGATCCGCAGTCGGTGAGAACTGCGGAGAAGTGTTCGGCTTTCCGCAGCACCGTTGGTCTAGACGGCAAACCTGTGGCTTTGCCTCATATTGCCGGCCAAACGCCTTTTGCGGGTGTTCGTCTAAAAATAGTAATTAAATTTATTTAACTTATTATGTTTATGTTATTTACTTGATTTGATCAATAACGTTGTTTTTTTTTTCTTAGGCCGCCAAAAACGGATGTGTACTCCCTCCGATGACGAAGGTTTTTGAGCAGACGTACTAGAAGAAGAATGGTGCCTTCGTTTCAGGGAAGGCCGATATGAACTTCAACGAGGTGACTTCCAAGATCACCGAGCGAGAGACGCATCTCTCTCAGCTATCAGGCGGTTCGTCGATCCAGTCTGGAGGATTGACCACACCCTATATTGACCGGATCTTCAAGAAGGTATATAGAATAATTTAGTACTTATAAAATTTTAGTATTTTTAAAAAATTCTAAATAACTGTGATTTTAAATGTAGGTTGCCTCTAATTAAAAAAAGGGGAAGGTCGTACGGATGGGATTTATTCGAGATGTCTCAACCGCCTCGTTAGTTGCTCCGCGACCACGATCGCTAGAAGATGATCCAGTCTTCTTACGTGCCAAGATTACAATGTAGAACAGACTCAAACCATATATGAGGAGAAGATCCATAAGGTTCAGGAAGAGATGTCGGAGTATGACGATATCTTCGAGGTCATAGCACTCGGGAACTCGTAAGTTGGGGCTGTAAGATTTTGTAGAGATTAAGTTTTGATTAACCAAGATCAAGCAAGAACAAGAGAGAGAGAAAGAGAGAATTTTCGTGAGGAAGAAGAAGATAAGAGAAAAAGATATTTTCATTGAATTAATTTTTGGTTACAAATGAAAGTTATATAACCATACATATCTGCAATAGTAACCAGCACTAACTAATCACTAATAGACTTAATTGAGTTGCCCTTATAACCTCGCTTATAAACTCTTATAACCTTGCTTATAAACTCTTATAACCTCGCTTACTTATAAACTCTTATAGCCTCGCTTATAAACTCTTATAACCTCGCTTATAAACTCTTATTTGTTAACA
>PKML01003403.1:465371-505943 GCA_002933935.1 Eutrema yunnanense
CAACGATTACTCTCGGAATCACTCTAAGAATAATCGAAGTTTTCTCACGATGATTTTTATTAAAAGATTGTTGTTATTCTCAAATGAGATTACATTGTTTAAATAAGCAAAGAAGTGCAAAGGTCTAAGCCATTCTCGAAAATGAGAGAAGAAAAGTCTAGAAAAAGATGAAAATTAAATGCTGAAATTGACTAAGAAAAATCGCATGTCCCTTGGTCTAGCCGAGATCATCACCGCCTTGTTCTTAATTCTTTCGAGAATTATTTCCAAGGATTATCCCAATCTTCGAATCTACCCAGCACTTGAGAGATCTTGCGGTCAAGGGCGTATTAAGTGGTATCAGAGACACTCAAGTCAATCCGGTAAATTCGTTCCATCTCTAGTTCATCTTTTTCGATTTTTTTTTCATAAAAACCGTTCATCTTCTTTTGTGTTCATCGATTCTCTGGGTTAAATTCAGTAGTGTTTTAATTTAAATTTTTGCATTTAAATCATTGTTAGGTTGTCTAGTTTCATCGTTAATCAAAAAAAAAAAAAATCATTCATATTTTTTCTTAAAATCGATCATCATCATTCAAAAAAAAAAAAAAAAAAATTGTGGTTTGATTGTGTTTGATTCTTAGAACAAGTTAAATTCGTGTTTGTGTGATTTTTTCGAGGAAACAAGAGCAGCAATCCGTGGAATCCGAGGGATTCTTCCGTGAGAAAAATTGATCCGAGGAACCGAGGGGTTTTCCGAGGGGAAAACCAATCCGAGGGGCCGAGGGAAATTTTTCCGAGGAAAATCAATCCGTGGGAATTTTCCGGGAGGAAACAGCAACCAAGGAGAAGTTTCCGGGAAAAATTCAAACCGAAGGGTTTAGCCGAGAGATCCAAAATTTCCGAGAAAACATCCAAACGACTAAGCGATCTTTTCCTTTTCCAATTTTTCAATCACTGTTTGATTTTTGATTATTATACTAACTTGCTGTTGTTCTATTTCAGGTCACCATGGCACAAGATGGATCTAATCTCAATCAAGGAAACAACTCACAAAATCCAAACGATCCGCTTACCCAAGCCGGTTTAAACACCGCTAAAATCCAAGCACTTATGGATAGTATGCGACGTATGATGGTCACGGAAATGCAAGAGATTAATGAGAAGTTCAATCGTGTTCTAGGAGCACAAAAGCAACCGCAAAACTTGCACGAAGGAGGAAATCAAAAACGACATCAAAGAGAGGACAACGATAATTACTATGACGATCATTCTTCTAATGAAGATCGAGGACGAAGTCAACGTGCTAGGAAAGCTAGGAGACGGCATGACTCGGATGGGCACTCATCCAACAGTAGCCAAAGGAGACCTAGGCACGGACGAGGAGCCAATAATCTCGAAGGTCTTAAGCTTAAGATCCCGTCCTTTAATGGGAAAAATGATCCGGATGCCTACTTAGAGTGGGAAAAGAAAGTGGAGCTCGTGTTCGATTGTAACCAGTACACGAAAGCTCAAAGGATACGTGTTGCGGCTACGGAATTCTACGATTATGCACTTAGTTGGTGGGATCAACTAGTCACATCGCGACGACGTAATGGTGAGTACCCGGTGGAAACTTGGAACGAGTTGAAATCGATCATGCGGAAACGGTTTGTTCCTAGTCATCATCACCGTGAGCTACATAGTAAGTTGAGGAAGTTAACTCAAGGAAGTCGAAGCGTCGACGACTACTTCCAAGAAATGAAAATTCTTTTGATACGGGCCAATGTTACCGAGGATAGAGAAGCTACCATGTCACGGTTTCTAAGTGGGTTGAACCGCGAGATTCAAGACCGTTTGGAAATGGAACATTATGTGGAGATAGAGGAAATGCTCCATAAGGCCGTCTTGATTGAGCAGCAACTCAAGCGAAAAGGTAACATCCGAACTTTCGGAACCGATATGAAATCAAGCTATTCCCGAGATGAGAAATCAAGTTTTAAGCCGAGAATGGATGTGAAGCCGGGAACCGATTCTAAGCCGTTTACTCCAACATTTCCAAGGAACCTTAATGAGAAAGGTGAGAGTTCCCACAAGAATCAAGATCTCCGATGCTACAAGTGTCAAGGAAAGGGACACTATGCCAACGCTTGTCCAAACAAACGGACCATGGTATTACGTGAAAATGGAGAGATTGAAACCGATGAAGACGACGATGGGGAACATCCGTCTAGCGTGGAGGAACCCGCGGAAATAGCCGAACGAGGTGAGTTATTAGTTACTAGACGTTCTTTACTTGTTCATGACAGGTCCAAGGAGGAAGAACAACGTGAGAACCTATTTCACACAAGGTGCCGCGTGAAGGGAAAGGTATGTAGTCTCATCGTGGACGGTGGGAGTTGTACAAACGTGGCAAGCACGACTCTTGTGGAGAAATTAAACTTGGAGGAACAGAAACATCCTAGACCGTACCATCTCCAATGGTTGAACAACGTCGGCCATATGAAGGTAACGAAACAAGTCCTTGTTCCTTTATCGATAGGAAGTTATGGAGACGAGGTCCTTTGCGACGTGCTCCCTATGGAAGCTGGGCACATTCTCTTAGGCCGACCATGGCAATTTGATCGGAAGGTAACTCATGACGGTCTTACGAACAAACACTCCTTCATGTTCAATGGTAAGAAAACTGTTCTAGTTCCGATGACTCCTCAAGAAATTTTCCAAGATCAAAAACTTCGAGAGAAACAAAAGGAGGAAGGTAATGTAAGTGTTGTGGATCCTACGGTTCATCACGAGAAAGGTAAGAGCGTGAGTAAGATTCTGCCAAAGGTTTCGGAAAACAAAACCGTGAAGAAGTCTAGTCTATTCGCGAAAGCTAGCGAGGTAAAACAAGCTTTATTTTCCGAACAACCTTTCATTATGCTTATGTATAAGGAAACTCTTATGAGTTTACCTAACCTTGAGCCAGACATCCCGAGCAATGTTATCTCTGTTTTGCAGGATTTTGATGACGTCTTTCCCGAAGACAACCCGAGCGGATTGCCACCAATCCGAGGGATTGAGCACCAAATAGACTTTGTGCCGGGAGCGTCTCTTCCGAACCGACCAGCATACCGAACTAATCCCGTGGAGACTAAGGAGCTACAGCGACAAGTCACCGAGCTTATGGACAAAGGCCATATCCGAGAGAGTATGAGCCCGTGTGATGTTCCCGTTCTACTTGTTCCAAAGAAAGACGGAACATGGCGAATGTGTGTTGATTGCCGCGCCATCAACAACATTACGGTAAAGTATCGCCATCCTATCCCTCGCTTAGATGACATGTTAGATGAGTTGCATGGGTCTTGCGTTTTCTCTAAGATAGATCTTAAGGGCAGATACCATCAAATTAGGATGAAAGAGGGGGATGAATGGAAAACGGCCTTTAAAACGAAACATGGATTGTACGAATGGTTAGTAATGCCTTTTGGATTAACTAACGCACCTAGTACTTTTATGAGGCTGATGAATCATGTGTTGAGATCGTTCATTGGGGTTTTTGTGGTAGTTTATTTCGACGATATCCTAATCTATAGTAAGAACCTAGACGATCACATAGAGCATTTGAAATCTGTTTTGAGTGTTCTTAGAAAGGAGCGACTTTTTGCCAACTTGAAGAAGTGCACTTTTTGCACGGATAATCTTGTTTTCCTAGGCATTGTTGTAAGTGCACAGGGCATTAAAGTTGACGAGGAAAAAGTGAAGGCTATCCGCGAATGGCCTAGTCCGAAATCGGTGGGAGAAGTACGGAGTTTTCACGGACTCGCGGGATTCTATAGACGCTTTGTGAAGGACTTTAGTACTCTTGCCGCACCGCTCACGGAAGTAATCAAAAAAGATGTGGGATTCAAATGGGAGGAAGCACAAGAAACCGCCTTTCAAGCCTTGAAAGAGAAGCACACAAACGCACCTCTTTTGTCTTTACCGAATTTTTCTAAGACTTTTGAAATTGAGTGTGATGCCTCAGGTATAGGTATTGGAGCTGTGCTTATGCAGGAAAAGAAACCCATTGCCTACTTCAGCGAAAAACTCGGAGGAGCAACGTTGAACTACCCAACGTACGATAAGGAGCTATACGCCTTGGTTCGAGCTTTGCAAACGTGGCAACATTACCTATGGCCCAAGGAATTCGTGATACATACTGATCATGAGTCCCTCAAGCACTTGAAGGGACAACAAAAGCTGAACAAGCGCCACGCTCGATGGGTAGAATTCATAGAAACGTTTCCTTACGTCATTCGGTACAAACAAGGTAAGGATAATGTTGTAGCCGATGCTCTATCCCGAAGGTACGTACTACTCTCTACTCTTGAAGCTAAATTACTTGGTTTTGAACAAATCAAAGATTTATATGCAACCGATCCCGATTTCAAAGAAGCTTTTCAATCTTGCGAAAAATTTGCCTTTGGAAAATATTTTCGAAACGATGGATTTTTGTTTTATGAAAACCGCCTTTGTGTACCACATTGTTCTTTGCGAGAGTTATTTGTTAGGGAATCACATGGAGGAGGTCTCATGGGACATTTCGGTGTGGCTAAAACGCTAAGTGCTTTGCAAGCACACTTCTATTGGCCGCATATGAAGCGAGACGTCGAGAGGATTTGCGGACGTTGTGCCACTTGCAAACACGCTAAGTCTAAGGTACAGTCGAAAGGTTTGTATACTCCTTACCTATTCCTACTTCTCCATGGACTGATATTTCGATGGACTTTGTCTTAGGATTGCCGAGAACTAGGAAAGGTAGAGATTCCGTATTTGTGGTTGTTGATAGATTTTCGAAAATGGCTCACTTCATACCTTGTCATAAAACGGATGATGCATCTTTAGTTGCTGATTTATTCTTTAGGGAAGTGGTTCGTTTGCATGGCATGCCGAAAACAATTGTTTCGGATAGGGACACTAAGTTCTTGAGTTACTTTTGGAAAACATTGTGGAATAAATTAGGAATTAAGTTGTTGTTTTCCACCACTTGTCACCCGCAAACTGACGGGCAAACGTAAGTAGTTAATCAAACTTTGTGTACTCTTTTACGTGCGATCATTAAGAAGAATATTAGATCATGGGAGGATTGCTTGCCTCATGCTGAGTTTGCGTATAATCATGCTATTCATTCTGCTACTAAGTATTCACCGTTTCAAATGGTTTACGGTTTTAATCCTATTACACCGTTGGATCTAACCCCTTTACCTTTGAGTGAGCATGTGAATTTTGATGGGAACAAACGAGCAGAATTTGTTAAGCACATTCATGAGCAGGCCCGGCAAAACATTGAGAAAAGGACCGAGCAATACCGTAAGCAAGCCAACAAAGGAAGGCGTGAGAGAATATTCGAACCGGGTGATCTTGTTTGGATTCACCTAAGGAAAGAACGATTTCCGAACGAGAGGAAGTCCAAGTTGTTGCCGAGGACGGATGGACCATTCGAAGTCCTTAAACGGATTAACAACAACGCTTATAAAATCGACTTGCGAGGTAAGTACACCGTTAGTTCAAGTTTTAATGTTGCTGACTTAATTCCTTTTGTTGCAGATAGTCCAGATTTGAGGACAAATCCTTTTCAAGAGGAGGGGGATGATATGATCCTAGACGACACAACAGAGGTTAATCACTTAGCCGAGGAGACACTTGCCGAGGAGAAGCTTGAACCCGAGGAAGCTTTGCACATTCCAGAAGGACCTTTGACGAGAGCTAAGGCGAAGAAGATCAAGGAGGCATTAGGAGGACTTATTCAACACGTTCACGAGACCATGGGTTTGAAGGAGGAAGTGCCTCGAACCGCATTGGTTTCGATACAAGTCCAAGTGTGCTCTTTTCCTTAGTCCCGGTTTTACCCAATGGGTTTTACGTGATAAGGTTTTTAACGAGGCCTTGGAACACTTCTTCCCTCAAGCAAGACGGCCTTATGGAGCATTTCCTCTATCTCCACATAATGTTCCATTTCCAAACGGTCTTGAATCTCGCGGTTCAACCCACTTAGAAACCGTGACATGGTAGCTTCTCTATCCTCGGTAACATTGGCCCGTATCAAAAGAATTTCCATTTCTTGGAAGTAGTCGTCGACGCTTCGACTTCCTTGAGTTAACTTCCTCAACTTACTATGTAGCTCACGGTGATGATGACTAGGAACAAACCGTTTCCGCATGATCGATTTCAACTCGTTCCAAGTTTCCACCGGGTACTCACCATTACGTCGTCGCGATGTGACTAGTTAATCCCACCAACTAAGTGCATAATCGTAGAATTCCATAGCCGCAACATGTATCCTTTGAGCTTCCGTGTACTGGTTACAATCGAACACGAGCTCCACTTTCTTTTCCCACTCTAAGTAGGCATCCGGATCATTTTTCCCATGAAAGGACGGGATCTTAAGCTTAAGACCTTCGAGATTAATTTTGCTGACTTAATTCTTTTTGTTGCAGATAGTCCAGATTTGAGGACAAATCCTTTTCAAGAGGAGGGGGATGATATGATCCTAGACGACACAACGGAGGTTAATCACTTAGCCGAGGAGACACTTGCCGAGGAGAAGATTGAATCCCTCAGATTCTTCCGTGTGAAAAATCGATCCGAGGAACCGAGGAACCGAGGGGTTTTTCGAGGGGAAAACCAATCCGAGGGGCCGAGGGAAATCAATCCGTGGGAATTTCCCGGGAGGAAACAGCAACCGAGGAGAAGTTGCCGGGAAAAATTCAAACCGAAGGGTTTAGCCGAGAGATCCAAAATTTCTGAGAAAACATCCAAACGCTAAGCGATCTTTTCCTTTTCCAATTTTTCAATCACCGTTTGATTTTTGATTATTATACTAACTTGCTGTTGTTCTATTTCAGGTCACCATGGCACAAGATGGATCTAATCTCAATCAAGGAAACAACTCACAAAATCCAAACGATCCGCTTACCCAAGCCGGTTTAAACACCGCTCAAATCCAAGCACTTATGGATAGTATGCGACGTATGATGGTCACGGAAATGCAAGAGATGAATGAGAAGTTCAATCGTGTTCTAGGAGCACAAAAGCAACCGCAAAACGTGCATGAAGGAGGAAATCAAAACCGACATCAAAGAGAGGACAACGATAATTACTATGACGATCATTCTTCTAATGAAGATCGAGGACGAAGTCAACGTGCTAGGAAAGCTAGGAGACGGCATGACTCGGATGGGCACTCATCCAACAGTAGCCAAAGGAGACCTAGGCACGGACGAGGAGCCAATAATCTCGAAAGTCCTCCTAATGCCTCCTTGATCTTCTTCGCCTTAGCTCTCGTCAAAGGTCCTTCCGGAATGTGCAAAGCTTCCTCGGGTTCAAGCTTCTCCTCGGCAAGTGTCTCCTCGGCTGAGTGATTAACCTCCGTTGTGTCGTCTAGGATCATATCAATAACTCTAAACACATGGGTTCCTTTATCAGATATGAATGATGAGTCAAGCTCTTTAAACACTAACCACATTGATGAAGTGCAAAAATTTGGTTCAGGCTTCAGAAAAACTCTGCTGGAGACATGGATGATTTCTAGTCAACTGGTCAGCCTTTGGATTTTTCATTAGTCGATCTAGAACTGATCCTGCAACACTGGTCACTCAAAAACCAAATCAAAGCAACAATTCAAGCACATGATCATCATCTCCAACAAGTTTTGACTCAATAAACGACAATTTTTTATTCTATTTTATGACTCTAAGAAAAACTAACACAATGTCAGCAGACACCTCCCCCAGACTTGAACAACACTGTCCCCAGTGTTATCTAGCCTAGAGTCAGTGAAAGAAAACAAAAGAACATAATAAAATTGGGGAAAACAAGAAGTTACCATGCTGGAACATCGAGTATCGATCGCACACAGCCTGGTATCGATCGATACCAGGCTTAAATCGACTTAATGAACCAATCAATCACGATTGGTGTCGATCGATACCTAGGGATATCGATCGACACTAAGGCGATTTCGAATCTGCTCCTTGTTCATCCTGACACAAACACATAACGAACGAAAATAAAAAGAAAAAATAATCAAAAAGAGACTCACCAGTGGGTTGCCTCCCACAAAGCCCTCGTTTAACGTCAATAGCTTGACTGTAGCGCCCTTCAGGCTGGATAAGAGTGATAGCTTGCACCAAAACAGGCTCCACAACTTGACATTGCTAGCTTCAGAGTTCTGCTCAACATGCCTTCCACAAACTCCTGTCCTTTCTCTTTCAGCTCCGAAGTAAGAAGAATTCTAGCCTTAGAGAATGGCTTCGAAGCTCCTTTGCACTTCACCTTGTACTCAATAGAATTTCCATCACATTTCTGAGGAATCAATGTGACATGGGGATCCTCGACTCTTTTGCTCTTGGCCTTCTTCTTTGTTGCCTTAGCTTTCTTGACAACTTCCTTGGGGATGCTGGGCAGTTTAACTGAAACGTCTGTGACAGTAGGCTCATCAGGAGGCTCTTCCAAAATATCAATTGCTAGCGACTCAATTGTTAGCGACTCTCCTGTGACAACCTCGATGCTAGAGGCACGTGTGGGAGCACTTCCAGGGGGAATGACATCATAATAGACCCCTCCGTCAATGTAAGAGAAAGAGATTCTCTTATTAGGCGTGTCTATGATTGCGCCAGCAGTAGCCATAAACGGTCGTCCCAGGAGTAAAGGCATACGAGATATTGCACTCATCTCCACAACCTGAAAAACAGTAGGCACCAGACAATCTCCTACCTTGACAAGCAAACCATGGACAACACCGAATGGAAGCGAGGTAGAATCGTTAGCGAATGTGATAGATGTCTTTGAAGATCGAATATCAGCGCCCAACCGTTATGCAATTGCCCTTGAGATGACATTGACACTAGCCCCTGAGTCAACGAGAGACTCTTTGAACTCGAATCCAGAGATAGAGCATGGTACCGCGAATTTCCCTGGGTCTTCCCTCTGTGTCAACTGCCGCAGCGGTAGTGACTCGGTCTTGCCTCGATAAAGAGTGCCTTAATTTCTTCCTCAGTTTCTCTGCAATATTTGAAGTGACTTAGCAGAGGCCAGCCCTCTAGAGCTTCTTCAAAAGTGAACGAGTGGGGAATCCTTCGTACCCTCTTCTCAAAGCCACGCAGCTGCTTTGGAGTGATAGGATCTCTGAGTTTAGGAATAGGATTCAGCTTATTGGGCTTGCGAACTCTTTCTGCAATCAACTCAGGTGTTTTCACAGTTTCTGTCTCGTTCTGCGAGGGGTATCGATCGACACCAGGTAGGGTATCGATCGATACTCTTGTTCTTGAATCGTCCCTGGCAGATTTATCATCATCAAAAGGAAACTCCACAACTGATTTATCCAACAAAGCCTTACATCTGGCGTCCTCCCATTCATTCCTTGTCATAATACGAGGCATAGGATAAGGTATCATTGGTATATACACTCGTTCTGCAACTACCTTAGGCACCACAGTCGAAGTCTCAGGTGTCTCCTCAGAAATCGCCTCAGTATCGACCGATACCAATGGGGTATCGATCGATACACGGGTTTTGGAAGTATCCCGTTTCAGAATTGTAAGTGGCATCGATCGACACTTGGGGGTATCAATCGATGCCTTGGCGATTTCAGGATCCTCATCGAAATTTTCTACACTTGAGGAGATCGCATTGACGTGTGCTCTTGGATTTTCAGTTCTCCCTGGAAGAAAACCTTCCTGCCTCTGCACAGATGATGCGGTCTGAGCGACCTGAGTTTCCAGCTTCCTCTGACAAAGGTTGACAGCTTCAATCTTCCCATTCAGGTGGTCAATCTTCCCATTGAGATCAGTGTACAGATGGTCAATCTTCCCATTGAAATCCACTTGCAATTTCTGTTGTCCCTGAAGAATCTGCTCAAGCATGGATTCCATCTTATTGTCTGTGGACTTTGGAGAGATGGGCTGGTACGAAGAGTTCCCGTAATTGCGGGTGTTGTTGCTGAAGTTCCGGTTGTTGTTGTACCCAAATTGCTGACCCTGAAATCCAGAACCACCAACGTAGTTACAATCTTCCACTTCATCCTCAGCAGCAAAGTGGACTGCTTTCTGATTTTTCCCGATCAGGAAATCCAGCTTGGCTTGAACTTCAGCAATCTGCGATGCATCAATTCCTCCAGCCTGCTTCTTCCGCTCGGAATTAACATTGTTGGTGCTATTACGAGACGCCAAGTTCTCAATCAGCACGACTGCATCGTCTGGATACCTGGTGTTGAAGTTCCCATTACTCGCAGTATCCAAAGCCATATGGTACCTCCAATCGATTCCTCTGTAGAAAGTACCCAGCAGCTGAACCTGATTGAACCCATGGTGCGGACAATCTCTCTGATAAGATTTGAAGCGAATCCAAGCAGCCTTGAGTGCCTCTGTAGGACCCTGAGAAAATTGAGAGATCTTGTTCCTGAGCTCTTCAGACCTCGCATCATCATAGAAATTGCACATGAATGCATTCTCCTCATCCCATGTAGTTAGCGAATCAGGGGCTAACTGCTTCAGCCAATAAGCAGCATCCCCACTAAGAGAGTATGGGAAAAGTTTGCAGAAGAGGAACTCATTGGGCACTCCATTGTACTTCATACCAGTGACCAAATCTTCGAACCTCTCGATATGATCCATGGGATGTTCATGAGATAGGCCATGGAAAGGACTCTGACTCACGAGAGCATAGTACGCAAGCTTCAGTTCGAAGTCGTTCCTCTGAAAAGTTGTGATGCGAATCGCAGATCGATTGGCATAGAACTGATCAGGTCTGTTATGCTCGCCAAGTGTCCTAACTCGATCACCTGCAACATTCCCAACGTTGGCGCGCCCAGCTGGCGCGACAATCTCAATAACAGCAGCAGGGACAACGATGTTTCCAGCATCATCAAGTCGCTGCCCTCTCTCATTACACACTTGACCCTCTTGGTCTCTCAGAACTCCAGCTTCATCAGCTCTTAAAACCACTGGGTTATTCATCCCTGATGTTTGCTTTGTCTTTCTGTTTGTGCGTTCCACAAGCGCTAGCTGTTCCAATGACAATCCAACTAGCTGAGTGCTCTTGTTGCTCCTGGTTTCACGAACGGACATACATCTGAAACCAAAGCACTAGACAAGGTACGTAAGTAACCAAAAAAAATACGTTTAGTATCGATCGATACCAAGTGGTGTCGATCGATATCAACAAAGAAGACGACGAGTATCGACCGATACTACAGAGTATCGATCGATATCGACGAACTTAGTCGAGATTCTCAAACTAAAATCAAATGGCGAATTGAGTCCCCGGCAACGGCGCCAAATATGATATGCTCAAATGAATACTCTAAAAGTACTAAAGCAGTTGTTATAGTATAGCTAGGGGTCGAACACAAGGACTCACAGAAATCACACAATAAATTGTATAGTATCAAGCTAAGCTAAGCAATTCAGGTTTAACTGAAAGCAGAAAGTATTAAACGAGTTGTAATTCGATGGGAAAAAGATAGGTTCAGGGATATTTCTCAGGAAATCAATGAATGCAAAATAAACTAACTAATCAGAGTTCAGGTTACGCACGGTTCTCGAACTCAAATCACTAAAGTATAATCAACCAACTGTCGTTGCGAGAACTATCTAAATCTAAACTTCAGAATCCCAAATTTCTTTGAAAATCCCTAAGAATAAATCAGCCTTAATTTCAAGTTTGATATGTTCACAAATCAATTAAACCAAATCTCTTTGCGAATAATCAATTTGCTCACCTAAGGTTCTATCAGGTAATTAATCGCACTGTCGTGCCTAATCAATTATCCTAAGGTCTAAGTTCCAAGTGATCAATCTAGAATTAGCTTTGAGAACAACCTAAGGTGAAGAACTAATTCAGATTATGAACCCTAAATAACTAATCAACCTAGCATTCAAAGAAATCCCTTATGAGAATCCCCAAACCTAACAAGAGATCTACTCAGACATGGAAATTGAATCAATAGACATGTTTGAATAAATACTCAATATAAAATCAGAAAGAGAAACAAAAGGTTTTGAGATCTGATCTCGGACGAAGGGAGATTCAGACTTGTCTCTCTCACCAAGTTCTCTCTTAAACCAAAACAAAATAAAGCATAGCCATAAAAGTGGCTGTAAAAATCCTATAAATAACCTAAAACACGAATTGGGTCTTCTTGTAATTATTAAAGACTTCTTGATCAAGTTGCAATTCTTCAACTCTTCATTAAAGTCGCATGTCGTGTCAGCCTTGAAGAGTATCGATCGATACCAGGGGGTATCGATCGATGCTTGTCGTGAAATCAGGTTCTCAGCAACACGACTTCAGCTTTTGCTCCAATAATTCCAATAATGCTCCAAACGTGCTAAGACCTGTAAAAGACTCTAAAAGACTCTATAATAGAATAAAAACTCGATAAAACGGACTTATATCATGGCCTAAATAGGGTAAAAACCATGATATATCACCCGTTCAGATCCGTGGTTAATAATTGGGGATTTAAATGAATTGAAAGGTAATAATGAGAAACAAGGAGGAAATTTAAGACATGCATCAAATCCGGTGAATATGTCTGGGTTTAGGCTTCGTTATTTTTTCAGGTTTTTTTGGGACCTACTATTGTTAATTCGGTTGTACATGGTCGTTTCAATGGCGGTTTCTCTTTTATTTATAAAAACTTTTTAGAGATCTATTTCTTACTACTAAAGAGTCTTTCTCGCGTTATGAGAGCGGAATTACATTGGAAGGATAGCAGAATTACTTCGGGTCGTCTAGAGGTTGGATCAGGTCAAGTGGTTCCAAATGGATCTTCAATCCTAAAGGTGGAGCAAAAAACATTACATATTGGTTAATTTATGAGAATCCTTAGTTGGAATTGCCAGGGACTTGGGAATAAGTATACAATAGGTTATCTTATGGAGGTGTGGAAGAAACATAAACCTGAGTTTTTGTTTCTTTCAGAAACTAAACAAGATTTTTTTTTTATGCAAAAATTTCAGTTTTATTTCGGTTATAATAAATTGTTCACGGTCGAGCCGCGTGGTGCGAGCGGAGGACTGGCTTTATATTATGATGATTCGTTTAATTTTACGGTTTTATACTCAAGTAATCGAATAATTGATATCGAGGCAACAATACAAGGAAAAAAAATATTCTTATCATTTATATATGGTGATCCGATACCAAAAAAGAGAGACCAAGTTTGGGAACGGTTAACACGGACGAGTCTAACAAGAGCGGATCCTTGGTTTATAATAGGGGATCTAAATGAAATAAAGGGGAACAACGAGAAACAAGGAGGCAACTTAAGACCCGCTTCCTCCTTTAAGTCATTTAACCTGATGATACAACACTACGGTTTTCTGGAATTTCAATGTTTGGGTAACACAATGTCTTGGCGACGAAGACGAAACTCGAAAATTGTGCGGTGTCGACTGGATAGGGCCTTAGCAAACGAGGATTGGCATGAGATATTCTCCCATTCATTCGTAGAATATTTAGCAATGATTGGGTCGGATCATAGGCCGATTGTCGCCACTATAGAGGACAAAATACCCCAGAAACGGGGTCAGTTTCGGTTCGATAAACGGTGGATTGGGCGGGATGGTCTTATGGAAACAATAGTAAAGGGCTGGGAAATTAACACAACGGGAAGCGGGACTCTCTTTATAGAGAAAATAAAGAATTGCCGGAGAGAAATTTCAAAATGGCGGAAAAACATTTTGCCATATGGCAAAGAAAGAATTAGGGATTTACAACAAGCATTAGAGGTGATCCAAAATGATGATAATAGTACAAACGAGGAACTCATGGATATTACGAGGAAACTGAAAGTGGCTTATCTGGATGAGGAATTATTATGGCAACAGAAAAGTCGCACCTTATGGGCAATGGTGGGGGACAGAAATACAAAGTTTTACCACGCGCAAGTTAAGAATCGCAGGGCGAGAAATCGAATCACGGGACTACACGATGCATCAGGAGCTTGGGTTACCTCGGATAAAGATGTAGAACAAGTAGCGGTAAACTATTTCGAGGAATTATTCACATCCACTTCACCGAGGGAATTTGAGGAGGCCCTCAGTGAGATTCCAGCATTAGTTTAAGAACAAAATAATGATATGCTCACGGCAATGGCCACGGAAGAGGAAGTTCGTAGAGCACTTTTCATGATGCATCCAGAGAAGGCTCTGGGCCCGGACGGAATGACGGCTTTATTTTTTCAAAGATCATGGCATATAATAAAGGCACATGTAGTAGAACTGGTTAACGGTTTTCTGGAAACGGGTTCCTTTGATCAAAGGCTGAATATGACTAACATATGCCTAATACCAAAAACAGGAAGACCAACTCGTATGACGGAATTAAGACCTATAAGTTTGTGTAATGTGGGGTATAAGATCATCTCGAAAGTGTTATGTCAGAGGTTAAAGATATTGCTACCAGATCTGATTTCAGAGACTCAATCAGCCTTTGTATCAGGGCGCCTGATATCGGATAATATTTTGATTGCCCAGGAGATGTTTCATGGACTACGAACCAATAAATCTTGCAAAAGTAAGTTCATGGCAATCAAGACGGATATGAGCAAAGCATATGATCGAGTTGAATGGACTTTCATTGAACACCTATTGAGGAAATTTGGTTTTGCGGAAAAGTGGATTTCATGGATGATGTGGTGCATACAATCGATACAATATAAGGTACTCATTAACGGTAATCCCAAAGGACAAATAACGCCACTCAGAGGATTGCGGCAAGGTGACCCATTATCTCCGTACTTGTTCATTCTCTGCACGGAGGTCTTGATAGCCAATATACGGAAAGCAGAAAGGGAGAAATTGCTTACGGGGCTAAAGGTAGCGAGGGCAGGTCCAGCGATCTCACACTTACTCTTTGCAGACGATAGTCTTTTTTTCTGCAAGGCTACGGTAGAAGAGTGTCACACTATATTACATATACTTAAGCAATACGAGTTGGTCTCAGGGCAACAAATTAATTTTTCAAAACCGTCTTTAAATTTCGGACACACGGTTCCAGAAGCGGTACAGGACGAGATAAAACTATTGCTAAGAATCCAAAATATGGGAGGGATGGGTACTTATCTGGGTCTGCCGGAAAGTCTCGGAGTGGCAAAGAGTAAGATTTTCAACTTTGTTGTCGAAAGACACAATGATAGAGTCAACGGGTGGACATCCAGACTCCTGACAAAAGGAGGTAAAGAGGTTCTACTTAAATCGGTAGCCACGGCTATGCCGACTTTCGTCACGTCATGTTTTTGGTTACCCAAGTCTATTACCGCAAAAGTAACCAGTGCGGCAGCGCGGTTTTGGTGGAGTTCAGACGGTCAACAGAAAGGAATGCATTGGATGGCATGGAAGAAGATGTGCCGGAATAAGTTAGGCGGCGGAATCGGATTTCGATCAATAGAGGAATTCAACACAGAATTACTAGCAAAACAGCTATGGCGGTTAATGGAACAACCGTAATCGCTTTTCGCTTGGGTTTTTAAGGGGCGTTACTATCGGAACACAGACCCTTTAGACCCTATTAAGTCGTACTCCCCGTCCTTTGGATGGATGAGTTTCATTTCGGCTAGACCTCTGGTTACAAAAGGGCTCATCAAAAGAGTTTGTTCAGGAGGCACCATATCAGTATGGAATGACCCATGGATACCATCCTCTCCCCCGAGGTCAGCAACATGCAAAGGGTACAATTATTACCCAAATCTCAGGGTCAACCATTTGATTGATCCAGCGACACAAACGTGGAACCTGGATTTGATAAACGCAATCATCGAACCGGCCGATGTGGAACTTATACGTGGAATACACATCAGTAGTTTATATCGACCAGATACGCCTGGTTGGCACTAGACGAAATCAGGGAAATATACGGTAAAGTCGGGATATCAGGTTGGCCAACAAATCATAGATAACGGCGACAACTACTTCTACGGTCCATATATAAAGAAGTTACAGGCACACTCATGGAAATTGACGTGTCCACCGAAATTGCGACATTTTATATGGCAAGCAATCTCGGGGTGTCTGTCGGTCACAGCGAACCTACGCGCTAGAGGAATAAATTGTGACACACAATGTTCTAGGTGTGGTGTGGAGGGGGAAACGATTAACCATGTATTGTTTGAATGCCCACCAGCACTACAAACATGGGCACTCTCTCATATCCCATCGGCCCCGGGAGTTTTCCCGATGACATCGGTTTTCGCCAATTTTGATCATCTATTTTGGAGACTTCCAGATGAGGAAAGGAACATAATGTTTCCGTGGATTGTGTGGAACATTTGGAAAGCAAGGAATGACAATGTGTTCTCAAATGTGGATAGAAACCCACAAGAGATTCTGAGGATAGCGGAAACAGAAATAACAACTTCGGAAGCGGCACAAAATAGTGAACCTTATATATCTCCCCAACAACCGGGTCTCAATACGGGAATAAATGAACAAAATGAATATAACGGCTTCACATGCTATATTGACGGGTCTTGGAAGGAAGGGGATCAATTTTCGGGTATAGGATGGTTTTGCTTTCAGGAGGGAATTGAAGGAAAGATTATGGAGGCCCGTAATCTACGAAGAAGCCTATCCCCGTTACACGTGGAATTGGAATCCCGTAATCTGGGCGATGCATTGCATGATTGCAAACCACAAGACGGCGATAGCCTTTGCTACAGACTGCTCAGAGTTGGTGAACATGGTGTCTACACCGAAGGAGTGGCCGGCATTTACGTTACAGTTGGAGGAGTTCAAGAGGAGCAAGGAGGTTTTCACCTATTTCTCTATCACACAAATCCCGCGCACGAGCAACACAGTGGCAGACAAGTTAGCACGAGGTGCTCGAGTCTACCCATCAGATTTCACTTATGTAAACTCGATACCCCCGATTTGGTTCACCGAATAGGGTTAGGTCTCAAGGCTGTTGACAAAAAAAAAAAAAAATAATAATAATTCCAAAAATTCAAATTTTAATTTAGATTAGTTTGGATTTCTTTAAATATATGTTAGATTAATTATCAAAAATTACAAAACCAGTTGTTTCTTTACAAAAACAATAAACCGGATATTAATTTAGATTTAATTTAAATATTCAAATTTAAATAATATTCTCATAATTACGGACATGATAAACGATATGTTATTGTATATTTTTATCATAATCAATCAGCCTAAAATTTTAAATATTTGAAATTAGTAAATATTTATATTATACAGTAATATGAACGGACNAAATAATGTTTTTATAATCACGTCATATTTAATACTAGAAAAACTTAAATCTACAAAAACAAACTATATCTAAACACAAAAATAAATCTTTGTCACTTATTAGAAAAATTGTATCTATAAAATAAATTATATCTAAATACAAAAAANAAACAAAAAAAAAAAATAAAAAATTCCGTGTGGACGCACGGGGTAGAATCTAGTTAAACTATTAAAGTAGGAATACTGACACATTAAACCATGAAACTAGCTTCCGAGTTTCAACCATCAAAAAAAATAATGGAGCTATTCAAATTCTGTTAAAATGTGATGACATGGCTTTAAATTTATTTTTTAATAAACAAAATCAATTTTAATTATTAATTTATTATATATCATAATTAAAAAATCCAAAAAATCAAAAAGAAAAGAAAAAAAAAAAAAAAAAGAGTTTCTTCCTCCTTCCGCTATGTCTCTTCGTGAAATCCTCGGCCTCCTCTCCTCCACCTCTTAGCCGTCCGACTAGCAGCAGCACCGTCGAATCATTCAGCGGACCGAGACTTATGGCGACGAATTCTATCCACCATCAAAGACGAAAAATTATCTTAGAACGCTATCTATAGTTCCCAAGGATTGTCACTGCGATTGCGATTCTTCGTCTTCTGTAATCAACGACGGGGATGACGATATCTTCTTGAAAATTATTCAATCCTCTTTGTAACATATACATTTGGAACCGATGATTCTAAATAATCAAATCTAGAATATTTCTTTAGAGTTCGTTTAACTTCTTATCTTCATCTTCATGACCTCTGCATTGTTTCACAATAGTATACAAAAGAACAGATTTGGCTATGATTCAAGTCAATATTTAATCGCATTTTTTCAAGATCAGATATTGCCATAGATAGTTGTGGAGGAAACGAGGAAGGAGAAATGAAAAAGATTTTTGGTTTTTTTTTTTTATTATAACTATAATAGTTATAATAGTTAAAAAAATTGTATATATCAAAAATAAAAATAAATCCACGTAATTATCATATAATAATAAAATAACGGTTATGTTGACGGAACTAACTATTCCGTTACGTTTTTTTGCGGCGTAAACTTGGGAACTAGTTTGATAGTTTGATAGTTTGAAGTGAGAGTTTTCTAAATTTGATGGTTTAAAGTGATACTGAAAATATCTCGAAGTTTGAAGTGCTAGTGACTTATATTTTGAAGGTTAAAAATGCGATTTTCCCATTAAGGAAATTAATATTCTCAAAATGTACATCAAAAATATACGTTGATAAAAATATGATAAACAACAAGAACTAAAGAACCGAAAGAAAGGAAAACTACAAGAACAAAAAAGAAGGAGAAACTCTTAATTAGCTAATCTCGACTCGAACCAAATCGGAAAAAAAGGAAGCATATCCTCGAGTAAGTGAACCGAATGTTTAGTGATGATGAGATGTCAACGTGCGTAACCACCTTGTGAGACGGTCCATAGGTGACAACTTCGGAACATTGGTTATTGGTCCGATCACGACTTGAAGCTTAAGCCCAGCCTCACAGTGACCGGGCTTCGAGCTTATGAAATAATGAACTCCTAGTTTGGTGAGCCTGACGAGATCGTAGCCCGTCTTGTGCACGGCAACAGTTTAAGTCGGGTCGGAGTATAAGAATTCCAGATCACCGCTGATTTCTAAGACGCTGTTAATTCTTCGCCGTATTCGAAAAGGAGATTGTCTCCAACATGAAACTGTTTCTCCTCGCTTGATATATCATGGTTTTTACCCGTTTTAAGCCATGATATAAGTCCTTTTTATAGAGTCTTTCTAGTATTTTGGAGACTTTTAGAGTCTTTTCAGGTTTTAGGTACGTTCGGAGCATTATTGGAAATACTGAAGCATTTTGGAGCTTTTTGGAGCCAAGCAGAGATCCTGTAGCTGAGACGCCGAATTGATGCATGAGTATCGATCGATACACTTATAGTATCGATCGATACCCGTCGAAGAGACAGAAGGATCGCGACTTTTATGAAGAATTGAGAAACTGCAAATTGCCCTAGAATATTTTATTATTTACAAGAAGCCCCAGAACGTGACTTAGGATATTTATTAGGTTTTTCAGCCACTTTTGTGAGCGACGCTTTATTTTACTTTGGTTTTGTGAGAGAGCTTTTGAAGGGAGACAAGTCTAAAACTCTGTTCGTCCGAGAGAAGATTTTGAACCCTTGTTTTACTCTCTTCTTTATTATGTATTCAAGTATTTATTCAGTCATGTTTATTGTTGCAATCTCCATGTCTGAGTAGATCTCCTGTTAGGTTTATGGTTCTCATAAGGGATTTCTTTGAATGCTAGGTTGAATTGTGATTTAGGGTTCATAATATGAATTAGTTTTTTGCTTTAGGTTGTTCTCAAAGCTAATTCTAGATTGATCACCTAGAACTTAGATCTTAGGTTAATCGATTAGGCACGAGAGTGCAATTGAGAAACCTGATAGAACTTAGAGTGAGCAAAATAACTATTCGCAAAGAGATTTGGTTTAGTTGTTTTGTGAACAAATCAAACTTGAACTAAAAGCTGGTTTAGACTTTAGGATTCGCAAAGAGATTTGGAATTCTAGGATTTAGACTTAGATAATTCTCGCAACGAGAGTTGGTTAATAATACTTTAGTGATTTGAGTTCAAGAACCGTGCGTAACCTGAACCCTGATTAGTTAGTTTAATTGCATTCATTGATTTCCTGAGAAACACCCTGGACCTATCTTTCTCCCAATCGAATCACAACTTGTTTAATTTACGTATTTGCTTTCAATTCCATTGATCACTTAGCTTAATTTTCATCTATACAATATATTGTGTGTTTCCGTGAGTCTCTGTGGATTCGACCCCTAAGTATTACAATCGACAAAGCTTTAGTACTTATAGGGTATTAATTTGAGCTTATCAAATTTGGCGCCGTTGCCGGGGACTCAATTCGCCATTATATTTTAGTTTGAGAATTTCGACTAAGTTCGACCAGTATCGATCGACACCCTAGTTGCATCGGTCGATACCTGTCGTGAATTTTGTTACTTACGTTCTTGACTTTTGTGTTTCAGGTGCATGCCTATTCGTGAAACCAGGAGTAACAAGAACACTCCGCTAGTTTATCTGTCAAACGATCAGCTAGCACTTTTGGAACGCGCAAACAAAAAAGCAAAGAAGCCAGTAGAGATGAACAACAATCCAGTGGTTTTGGTTCAAGATGAAGCTGGTGCTTACAGAGACCAAGATGGTCAATTATGCAATGCGCGAGGGCAACGATTGGATGGAGAGGGGGAACATCATTCCACCTCATGCTGTTGTCGAAGAGATTGTCGCAGGGAATGCTGTGATTAATCGTGGTAGAACAATTGGTGAGTACAACATGCCTGATCAGTTCTACGCCAATCGTTCTGCGATTCGCCCTCCTACTTTTCAGAGAAACAACTTTGAGCTGAAGCCTGCTTACTACACTCTTGTGGGTCAGCACCCTTTCCATGGTCTTTCCAATGAACACCCTATGGATCACATTGAGAGGTTTGAGGATTTGGTTACAAGCATCAAATGCGATGGAGTATCCTATGATTACCTCTTCTGTAAGCTCTTCACATACTCTTTTGGTGGGGATACAGCTTATTGGCTGAAGCTGTTGCCAGCTGGGTCACTGACTACTTGGAAAGAGACTAAGAATGCATTCCTGAACAATTTCTATGATGATGCACGATCCGAGGAGCTCAGGAATAAGATTTCTCTGTTTTCTCAGGGACCGGCTGAGGCATTCAAGGCTGCTTGGCTCAGATTTCGGTCATATCAGAGGGATTATCCGCATCATGGGTTCACTAATGTTCAGTTGCTGGGTCTTTTCTTCAGAGGGATTGATTGGAGGTACCATATGGCTTTGGATGCTGCAAGCAATGGAAATTTCAACACCAAGTATCCTGAGGACGCTTATGTGCTGATTGAGAACTTGGCATCTAGCAATAGTACCAAGAATGCAAACATGGAGCGCAAGAAGCTAGCTGGTGGCATGGAAGGCTCGCAGATTGCTGAGGTTCAAGCCAAGTTAGATTCTATGCACGATCTGTTGATGGGCATGACGATGAAGGTTGTTCACTTTGCAGATGATGTTGAGGTATTCAATGAGGATGAAGTGGAAGATGTTAACTACATTGGTGGATCTTGTTTTCAAGGTCAGAGAAATCAATACCAGAATAACAATAGAAACTTCAACAACAATGCTCAGCAAGGAGGATCGAATCAGTTTGTCCAGAAACCATTCCAGAGTAGTGGTTATACCAAGAACTATGGGAGTTCATCTTACCAACATGTACCTGCTAAGACCCCATATAGCAAGATTGAGTCTATGTTTGAACAGCTCGTTCAAGGACAGCAGAAGCTAACTGTGGATTTCAATGGGAAGATGGATGTCATGTACAATGATCTGAGTGGAAAGATCGAAGCTATTAATATTCAGCAGAAGAAGCTGGAAACTCAGGTTGCTCAGACTTCAGAGGCTGTGAAAAGGCAATAAGGTTTTCTTCCAGGGAAAGGAGAGAACCCAAGGGCTCACATCAATGCAATCACCTTGAGGAGTGGAAAAGAGGTCAATGCAGGAGTGGAAATTAGCCAAACTGCAGATATTTTCTTCGATCTTGACAATGAGGATTCTGAAATTGCCCCAGTATCGATCGACACTAGCCAGCATCGATCGACACCGGTCAAGATACTTTCACGGGACGACTCAAAACCCCGTGTATCGATTGATACCACTCCTGTATCAATCGACACTAATCCTGCTGTCGAATCAACACCTAAGGTTTCGAAGGAAGTGCCTAATGTAGTTGCAGAGAGAGTTTACACACCGAGGATACCTTATCCCAGGGCTACTGGGAAGACTAAGAAGGAGGTAGAAGACTCTAGATGCAAGGCAATCATGGAAAAATTAATTGTTGAACTTCCTTTTATCGATGCTATCAAGACTTCTCCAGCTTTCAGGAGATATGTTGAGAGGATGGTATCGAGCAATGTGAACCTTAAGGATGGTGTTCTGATGATTTCTCATGAGTGCAGCGCGATCTTGACAAACAAGATCCCAAAGAAACTATCAGATCCAGGGAGTTTTGTGTTGGACTGTACAATCTTCACAGAAAGGTTCGAACGTTCTCTTTGCGACCTTGGTTCAAGTGTGAATCTCATGCCATACTCGGTTGCTAAAAAGATGGGGATGACAGACTTCACATCCACAAGGATCTCCCTGATACTTGTTGATCGCTCTGTCCAACTTCCATAGGGAATACTTGAAGACGTCCCGATTAAGATTGGGAATTGTTTAATCCCAACTAATTTCATTGTCATGTAGTATGATGCAGAGCCCAGAGACCCTCTTATCTTGTGAAGGCCATTCCTAGCAACAGCTGGTGCTTTGATTGATTGCAGGAATGGGAAGATCGCTCTTAACATCGGTGATTTGGTCATGACTTTTCACATAGAGAAGATGATGAAGAAACCAACCATCGATGGTCAGACTTTCTTTGTAGATACCTTTAGAGATATTGCTGAAGAGTAATTCCTGGAGATGCATCCTGAAGATCCACTAGAACGAGCATTAGTCTGTTCAATTGAGTTAGAGGTTCATTTGGATGATGCTGCTGCTGGATACTCGAAGATGCTCGATACAATACCATCAGTATCGATCGATACCCCCTTGGTATCGGTCGATACCCTGCGAACAGAAAGGGAATTGGACGAAAGTTCTAAGCAAGCTATTGGGCTTGCATATTGGAATGAGGAGAAAGCTCCTAAGGTGGAACTCAAGCCACTTCCTGCGAATCTGAGATATGGTTTTCTTGGTCCTAATTCCACATACCCAGTGATAATTAATGCCTCTTTGAACAACGCAGAGATTACCTTACTGTTGAGCAAGTTGCGCAAGTATCGCAAAGCTCCTGGCTATTCTCTTGATGACATTTCAGGTATAGCACCGGACATGTGCATGCATAGGATTCATCTTGAGGACGAGTCGAAGGCTTCAATTGAGCATTCATAGGGATTTCTTTGAATGCTAGGTTGATTAGTTTCTTAGGGTTCATAATCTAAATTAGTTCTTCACCTTAGGTTGTTCTCAAAGCTAATTCTGGATTGATCACCTAGAACTTAGATCTTAGGATAATTGATTAGGCACGAGAGTGCGATTAATTACCTAATAGAATCTATAGTGAGCAAATTGATTATTAGCAAAGAGATTTTGTTTAATTGATTTGTGAACATATCAAACCTGGACTTTAAAGCTGATTTAGACTTTAGGATTCGCAAAGAGATTTGGAATTCCTAGGATTTAGATTTAGATAGTTTTCGCAACGAGAGTTGGTTAGCTATATTTTAGTGATTTGAGTTCAAGAACCGTGCGTAATCTGAATCCTGTTAGTTAATTTAGCTGCATTCATTGATTTCCTGAGAAATACCATGAACTGTCTCCAACTGAATTTACAACACCTTTAATTGCATACTTGTTTTCAATTACATATTTTGATTTAGCGTATTTTGGATCTATATAATCTATTGTGTGATATCTTGAGTTCTTGTGTTCGACCCTTGATTTACTGCAGCAACTACTTTAGTACTATTTAGGGTATTAATTTGAGCATATCAAATTTGGCGTCGTTGCCGGGGACTCAATTCGCCATTAGATTTTAGCTAAGAAATTCGTCTAAATCGCCTGAGTATCGATCGATACCCTGCTGGTATCGGTCGATACCCGACGTATATTTCAGTTACTTAAGCTCTTGACTTTTGATTTCAGGTGTATGCCTATTCTTGAAACCAGAAGCAACAAGAACACTCCGCTAGTTGATCTATCACTGGAGCAGCTAGCACTTTTGGAACGCACAAACATGAAAGCAAAGAAATCAGCTAAGATGAACAACAATCAAGTGGGGTTGGTTCGTGATGCAGCTGGTGCTTACAGAGACCAAGAGGGTCATTTGTGCAATGAGCAAGGACAACATCTAGATGGAGAGGGGATCGTCATTTCACCTGCTCCTGTTGTCGCTGAGAATGTCGCTGGAAACGCGAGGAATGTTGTGGTTAATCGTGGAAGAACGATTGGTGAGTACAACAGGCCTGATCAATTTTTCGCCAATCGGTCAGCGATTCGTTCTCCTGCGTTTGAGAGGAATGACATTCGTCGCATATTGGTCGCAAATTTACGACTACGTTGTGACTGCATATTATCGTCGTATATACGCGACTCATTTAAGACTACAGTTATTGGTCATTTATTAACGACTAGATATTGACCACACATTTTAGCGACTAATTTCAGACACAATTAGAAGTCGTATTATTGAGACATCTTTGGGACTGTTTTGTTGTCGTAGATTTGCGACATTTTTAAGACGAACTCAGTCAAATCTTCGATGGTCGAAAAAACTTATAAATTGTATATGTGGTCGCAAAATGGTCGCAAATTTACGACCATTTTGCGACAGCTTGGTTAGAAATTAGTCGCAAAAGCGTCACATATTAGCAACTACTTTGCCACAATTTTTGTTCTTGTCCTGCTCGCAGATCAGTAAATTATTTTCAATTTCAAAATTAAAAAGATCTAAAAACAAAAGAATAAATCGAATTTCACATTTATATACCAAAAAACTATACATAACAAAATATTCAAAACATTCAAAAGATTTATATATTCAAAATCTTGAACAACCTAATCTTAAAAAGTTGGAGAGATTGGTGAATTGTTTCTGGCCGGTAAGGTGGCTGGTGCGGTGGCTTCTGCGGTGGTTGTTGCGGCTGCGGTGGTTGCTGCGGCTGTGGTGGCTGCTTGAGAAGCCACAAACGATGCAAACGCGGGATCAATAGTTTTCAGGTACGACTCCAAGCTTGAGATCCGAGTTTGAGACAGTCGTTGCTCCTCATCACGTCTAGCATTTTCCGCTTCTTGTTCAGCGATCTTTTGATGAGCAGTTTGAAGTTGTTGTTGCATCTCTGAAATTGATGACGTGCTTGCATAACTCTCCTTGCTTTTCCGGTTGTTGAACAGCTCTCCAAGTTGGCCAAGTCCATAAGGATTTCCCCTGTCATCTTTTTCAGTAGACTAAAACAACAAAAAAAGACGAGATCATTCACTCTTACAGCAACGAACCAGCAACCCATGATAGCAACCTCTCTCACACAAACTCAAAACGAATGCCAATAAGCTATGAAGCACACACATTAAGCAACATAAGAATAATATTCATGAACAAAAGAAACAAACACAGAGAGAGGCCAGCATAGGAAACGAACCAACAAAGTAAAAAGCAACAAAAAGTCGGTTTGCTATGCATAAAAGCTGACCAGCATAAAAACGAATGCCAATGAGCTTTGAAGCACACACATTAAGCAACATAAGAATAATATTCATGATCCAAGGAAACAAACACAAAGAGAGACCATCATAGCAAACGAACCAGCAAAGTCAAAAGCAACAAAAAATCAGTTTGCTATGCATAAAAACTGAACATAAAAAGTGACTAGCATAAAAACGAATGCAGCACATGCAGCATAAAAATGAATGCAGCATAAAAATGAATGCAGCATAAAAACATCAAGTATTCATGCTCAACAAAACAAAGACATTAATATGCTATAAGAAGAGGAAGAAAAAAACGAATTACCTTAAGAAATATAGTATTCTTTTCTTCAATGGTAAGGGTCCTTTGAGTTGATTGTTGAGACGAAAGCTCTGAAGTTTCACCTTCGACATCCATTTGAGACACCATATCTTCTAAGTTCTTCTCATAAGCCTCAGCTATTTTTTTGGCCTTCTGATCCACAAATGTTCCATCTGCCCTTGTGTGTGTTTTCATAAACACTTCTCCAAGTGAGACTGGACGCCCTAGTTCTTCCTCCTATAATGATACAAAAACAGAATGAATAATGTGAAATGGAATATACAAAAACAGATTTAATTACCATTTCTTGTTGAATTTGCAAGTACGATTTATGCCCGGATATGTGTTTGTGGGGACCAAGACCACCATGGTCAGAGTTACGGCATTGTGATGCAGTAGCGCTCCTCTCAACTGCGTCCGGAGTGTCCCAATGAGCCAACATTTCAGCCCAAAGGGTTTCGCCAATCCACGGTGGTCTCTCACCACTGGTTTTAACTTGACTTACAATGCCTTTCATCCGTTTTTTGGCTCTCTTCAAGAATCCTGCTTTCACCAGGTCGGTAAGCCCGATATCCCAATTGTACTTCCGCTACACAACAATTTCAGGTGTTTAGTTTGTATCTAAGTCATTACTATGTCACTATAATACAAAAAAAGACAGGATGATTCACAAGAATACAACAACAAAAGAGGTTAAGAAATGATTACCGCGAAAGTTCTGAAATATCTTTCTTGAATGGGTATAGGCATTTTGCGCCAGCTATAGTAAGGCCCATCAAACTTCCTACGAAATATGCCAGCGATGACTCGAGACAGTTTCCCTTTGTCACGGTTCAACCTGTTACATAAATATCAGGTTGTTAGATGTTCAAACAAATACACAATTCACAAAAATCAATGTGTTTATTCACAACAAATACACAAATACACAAATACACAATCCGAATCAAGCATTCTCCAAAACAGCTCACAATGCCAAGCACCTACTTGTCTCTGAAAACTCTAAAAAAAACATCCACTAAAATAAAAACCCTAACGTACATAAACCAAACAAGAAACTGCTAATTTCTCATAAAGAAAAAGACTCTCGATCCATCCCTTACTACCCAGATCGACTTAGAACTCAAAACAGATCAATTCACTCAAGACATTTTAACAACCCCATAAACTGCCTGATTTTCTCCACATTCCGTAACAGAAACTCTGCATCTCATCACACTAATCTTCCAGAGATTAAACATAAACCCCCAAATAATCACACCGATGTGCAATAGATCCCTAGAACAAAACCACTAAAGAAACCCAAAATCTCTTGCACGAAGGCTCATTGATCAATTGTCCTAAGCACAAACCAAATTCTTACATAATACTAGACTATCTATTTCAATCAGCTCTCAATCAAAGCAAATAACAATTTAATACAAGACTATCTATTTACCATGTGGTCTCAACCTGGGGAAGAGGATGTGGTCTCAACCTGGGGAAGAGGATGTGGACTCAAAACTATTAGATGTTCTCGGCCAGGAAGAGCCAACAAATCATCTAACAGCTGTTGGAAGTCCGGTTGTGGCTCTGGATCGTTAGGAGGAGGATGTTGATGCTCTTCAATCTGAACCGGCGGTTGTTGGGGAATATGATAAGGAGGAACTACTGTCGCTGGAATCTGATAAACCTGAGTTAGTGGCTGGGGAATATGATAAGCCGGAGGTGTATGGTAAGAAGGCTGCGAAGTAGTTGGAGGCTGCGAAGTAGGTCGTTGCGGCGGTTGATTAGAGGCTTCCGGCTGTGTCGTCGCCGGATATTGCGCTGGAAGACTTGCTCTAGATGTCTGGGAAACTGAATCTGTTGCATCGGAGGACTGGTTGGAGGCATGAGAAGACGAGCCGACAGCTCCGACTGATCTTCCACCGACAGATAATTGGCCACCACCGCGGCCTCTACCAGGTCGGCCTTTAATTACTTTTGGCTTGCCAGCCATTATCTTCAAACAACGAGAGAAAGAGATAGGTTGAGAGAAATCGAGATTGAGAGAAATAGAGAAACCGAGATTGAGAGAAATAGAGATAGATTGAGAGAAATCGAGATTGAGAGAAATAGAGAAATAGAGAAAGAGATTCGCAGATTGAGAGTGAGAGAGTGAAAGAGAGAAAGAGAGAAAGAGATAGGTTGTCTGGGTTTCGGAGAAAGTGAGAGAGGCTAGGGTATTTCGACGATAGAAGGGAAGAAATTAATAGCGAGGTCCCTAAAGGGTCGCAAACTTGGTCGCAAATCCAAAAAAATGAATGATTAATTGCCGCGTGATCAAAAACCAAAAAAAAATAAAAATTTCAGAATGGTCGCAAAATAGTCCTACAGTCGTCACTAAAATGCGACTGTTTTGTGAACGTCCCATAGTCGTCACTAAAATGCGACTGTTTTGTGACTGTTCTTAACCCTATACCCTAAACCCTAAACTTTTCAATCATTCTTAATAAAATTAGACTATACAATAATTCTTTAATTAATTCTAACACTTAAACTCTCTAAATAAACATTAAACTAAGATATGTTGTGTAAATTTTTATAGTTTTGTATATTTCAAAATCATTTCATGAAAACAAATATGAACTTACTACATATTATGACAATATACAACAACAAATTTTATAAATTGGAATTTATAAGTTTTTTAACCTGCTATCATGATTCAATATATTTAAAATTTCAAATCTATGAAAAAACATTCAAATTAACATATTTACAATTCAATAATGATGATTTTTTAAAAAATGTATAGTGGAGTAGCTAAATTGAAGCAAATCGGTCACAATTTGAGGTGTTGTTAATGAATTAGTCGCAAATTAGTGGGTAAATTAAGACAACTTTGTGACTGCAAAAACTATTGTCGCAAAACCGTCTTAAAGTGGTCACATTTCCTTGCGACTGTTCTTAACCCATATGTTCTTACTACATTTTAAGACCCTTTTGTGACCACTAAAAAAATTGTTGAAAATCGGTTTTCCGGAGTGTTTAACCAATGTGCCATTACGATCATTCGTTATTTTCTTACATTAACTAATATATAAAGACACGATAATTATACATGATAATTATATTACAAAGATATTATACATGATAATGTGTGGTACACAGATATTATACATGATAATGTATGGTACACAGATATTATACATGATAATTATACATGATAATTATATTACAAATTAAACATACAGAGATATAAATTAAAGTATTATTCAAGTTCCTCGTCTTCATCATCGGAAGATGATAAATTACAAAGAAATTCGTCCTCTGCTTCTTGGTCTTCGATCTCAAAATCAATTTCTTCATAAGGATGATTTCCCTCTACTAAACCATCAATTATGATTTCATCAATCGTATCCGTGAGGCAATCATCAACTGTTTGCTGCAATATAACCGGCTCTTTTTCGTTAAACTTTCCCTGAACACATTTCCTTTGATTTACTTTGAGAACTGTGAGCCACACCTTCCGAGGTCGTTTAATGTATGGGTATAGAAGATAACAAACTTGATCAGCTTGAGATCCTATACATTAAGTAGGTGTAAAATTAGAAGTAGACATATATATACACACATCATATACATACTTATATAATTAAAACAAAACTTAATTACCAAAAATAAATGGTTCGTAATTTTGATATCTCCTCGATGATAGCACATCAACAACGCCTCCTTCTCGCATTCGAGTGCCTTTGCCAATCGTAGGGTCAAACCATTCACAGTAGAAAAGTGTGATTTTCAAATTTAGAAATCATGGATACTCGAGCTCTATGATATTTTCCACAGTCCCATAAAAATCATCCTCTTCAGATGCTTCAGAATAATTTTGTCCTCGCACACATACCCCATAATTCATTGTTTTGTTCGTGAGACCGTGGTCTCGCGTGTGAAACAAATACCCTCTTGTAAAATACATGGGCCATGACTTGACTTTATTTTCAGAACCTTCCACTATTTCATGAACCCAAGGAGGAAAATTTTCTTGACTTTTCATTGTACTCACCTATATATGTATATATGCAAATATATTAAAAATAAATTCATAAAATATTCTTTAATAATTAATAGATGGATAATAAATTAAATACGTACATATTGGCGAACCCATATATGAAAATCTTCATCTCCTTTCGACTTCACCTCCGCATCAGATAGTTCTGGATATTCAAATCGAATATGCGCGTCCAACAATCTGTTTTGCCAAAAACAATAAGAAATATTTAATTAACTAAATTAATTATCACAATTAAGTTAATGAACCGTATATAAAGTACCTCTCAAGCGGCTGAAAATAGTCACAATTACGCAAGACATATGCATGTGCGCATTTATAATCTTTCTCAGTTAACCAAAATTCAGTACTTTGGCCACTTGGACGACCTACTTGAGTGAATATATCCGGTACTTGTATAGGATATACCGGTACTTCACTTTCATCATACCGACTTGACCTGAGAAATAATAATATATTGACGACCAAAAATAGTCACTTTCATTTTAGGTCCTATAATTTAAAGCAAAAATTGAAATTACTGTTCGGAGAAATATTCACCACCTTACCTTCTTCTGCGAGCTGTAGAAATGTGCGAAGGAAAGTAGTGTTCTGAGAAATAAGATATCTTGTCATTTATGTATGATTGAACTATTGATCCCGCTGGATATCTTTTGTTCTTCGCCTTCCCTTTAAAACGTTTAAAAAACCTTTCGAAGGGATACATCCACTTATATTGCACAGGACCTCCAATCTCTGCTTCGTAAGGTAGGTGTATTGGTAGGTGCTCCATCACATCAAAGAAAGAAGGTGGGAAGATTTTTTCCAAGTTACACAAAATCATGACAATGTTATCCTTCAGAATTTTGAGGCGGGTTTGATCCAATGATCTACTACTTAAGTCACGGAAAAATGCTCCAATCCCTACGACAATATTAAAATCATATAAGTTATATATATATATATATATAAGTGAAACATATATGATCATATATATATATATATATATGTATACCTGATAATGCAAGGTGCACGTTACGCGGTAAAAGTTCTGTAAAGACAAACGGAAGCAATCGTTCCATAAATACATGGCCGTCGTGACTTTTCATTCCCGAGAGCTTTCCACCGTTGATGTCTGCACAACTAGCTAAATCTGCTACATAGCCATCGGGGAATCTAACCTCATGTTTGACCCATTGTAGTAAGCTTTCTTTCGCTTTTGAAGTCAATCGCCAAATAGGAAATGGAGCTCTCCCTCGATCATCTACATGCAAATCTTTCCGAGAACAAAATTTTGCAATATCTAATCTTGACTTTACTGTGTCTTTTGATCTGTCTTTAACATTCATAACAGTATACATGATGTTATCGAAAAAATTCTTCTCGATATGCATCACATCAAGATTGTGTCGTAGCGTCAGATCGGTCCAGTACGGTAGCTCCCAAAATATGCTTTCTTTATGCCAATTATGCCACTCCCCATAGCCGTCCACCTTATTTTCATGACCATTTCCACCGACTTCAGATGTTTTGGGTGGTTCTGCATGCCTTATACGCTCAAATAGAACTTGTTCGCCAGTTAAAGATTGTGGTGGGTAGTCATTCAATGCGTGCTTTCCCTTCAAAAAGTTTATTTTATTCTTCCGTAACGAATGACTTACAGGAAGAAATCTTCTGTGACAGTCAAACCAACATATCTTCCTACCAGCCGGAAGATAAAAAGCATTTGTATCATCCATACAAATAGGACACGATAGTATTCCATGTGTCGTCCATCCTGACAACATACCATATGCTGGAAAATCGCTTATAGTCCACAAAAGAACAGCTTTCAGGTTGAAATTTTGATCTAATGACACATCATATGCCTCAACTCCGTTATACCATAACTCCTTTAACTCTTCGATCGGTGGTTGGAGGAAAACATCAAGACTGGCTCTTGGATGATTTGGTCCCGAATTCAAAATCGCCAGAAACAAATACTCAGTATTCATGCACATATATGGCGGTAAGTTATATGGAGTCATGATCACAGGCCACAACGAGTGATTTTTTGACATACCAAAAAGATTAAAACCGTCAGTACATAACCCAAGATATACGTTTCGCGTTTCTTCTGCAAACGTTGGATGCAACTGTTGGAAATTCTTCCACTCCCCCGCATCAGATGGATGACACCAGTCTTCTCTGATTGGTACATTTTCTTTAATCTGTCAGTGATAGGTAAATACCACATACGATTAAACGGGATTTTACTTCGTCCCTCACTAGCCTTATATCTTGGTTTTGCACAGAACTTGCAATGCTCCAACTTCTCATATTCTTTCCAGAAGAGCATACAATTATCTATACATACATCAAATGTATGGTACGGCAATCCTAGCTTTCGCATCAAACTTTATGTCTCGTAATACGAACTAGGTGCTTGATTACCCTCTGGTAAAACCTCCGTAAACAATTCAGACCATGAGTCCATACAGCTTTCGGCCATATTATGGTCTAACTTAATGTTCATGAACCGAGCAGCCAAAGATAACTTCGACAGACCTTCACGACAACCATCATAAAGTGAAGTATTTGCAGCATCTAACATGTCGTAAAACCGCTTTGCCTCTTGAGTAGGTTCTTCATGTACATGATCATATCCACTTTCATCATGTTCATGATGATACCCATGATGATTAAATGGCGTAGCACCATAAAATGCATCATTCACCATCCCAGCATATACATTCCCCCTATCATATGTTGTTGGTTGATGATTACCACTAGTATAATCTACATTATCATAATTATGACTATTCGATCCTCCCCTAACAACATCATAATCTTCACCATGTTCACACCATACATAATATCCTGGCATAAATCCTCTACTATGCAAATGTTTCGAAATTGTACGTCCTTGCAAAAATTTGGAATTTTGACATTTTAAACAAGGACAGTAAAATTTACCTCCACTACTTTGCGCTAGTGGCTGACTATTCGCAAAATTCATGAACTGATCTACCCCCGCCAAGAATTCACTGGAGATATTATTTGTGTGTGGATCGATTCTATTATACATCCACTCTCGTGATGAATTCCACATTTTTTTTTTGACTCACTCGTTTTTTTTATTTTATGTTTTTCGTTTGTGTAAAATGTGGAGTGTGGGTTGCTATATTTATAGAAACATTTTGTGACTCTTTTGCGACCAAAACAATCAGTCACAAAAGTTTGGTGTACCAACCCAACAACTGTCATTCTTTCCACGTTTTATACCAAGTTTTTCCGACCACATTTTCCAAAATATTCGGTTACAAATCAGTCGCAAAAATAGGACTACTTTTGCGACTACATTTCTTAGTCGCTAATTTGGGACGACATTTGCGACCACATTTTGCAGTCCCAAATTTGGGACTACTTTTGCGACCTTATTTTCCGACTTAAAAATTAGTCGCTAATTCGTCGTACTTTCCGACTCTTTTGCGACTACAAATAATTCGTCGACGAACAGTCGTTAAACAGTCGCAAATAAGCGACTCTTTTATGACTAAATAGGTTCGTCGGTAATTTGTGACTATTTTGCCTCTGCCTTAACAAGAGTCGCAAAAGGGTCGCAAATTGGTCACAATTTAATCGCAAAATTTTGCGACCAAAAAAAGAGTCGCAAACTGTGGTTGCAAAAACTGTTTTTTTCTTGTAGTGGTCCTACGACTATCTCTTCTGCAAGCTCTTCTCCTACTCTCTAGGTGGAGATGCGACTTACTGGCTGAGGCAACTACCTCCTGGATCGCTGACTACTTGGGAGGACACTAAGAGGGCCTTCCTGATTAACTTCTACGATGATGCACGATCTGAGGAATAAAATCTCCCAATTTTCTCAAGGACCTACTGAGGCGTTCAAGGCTGCTTGGACGAGATTCAGATCGTATCAGAGAGATTGTCCACATCACGGATACTCTGATGTGCAGCTGCTGGGTATCTTCTTTAGAGGGATAGATTGGAGGTATCAAATGGCTTTGGACGCTTCAAGCAATGGTAATTTCAACACCAGGTATCCTGAGGACGCTTATGTGTTGATTGAGAACTTTGCATCTAGCAGTAGCACCAAGAGTGCAGATTTCGAGCGCAAGAGGCTGGCTGGTAATCATGATGGGTCGCAGATCGCTGAAGTTAAGGCTCAGCTGGATTCTATGCACAGTCTTCTGCTGGGAAAGACAACAAAGGCCGTTCACTTTGCTGAAGATGTTGAGGTGTTTAACGAGGGTGAAGCAGAAGATGTCAACTACATTGGTGGTTCTGGTGCCATACCCCATACAACCCAGACACCTCAGAGGCCCCATTTCTCCAAAGCAGCTGCTTGGCTTTGAGAAGATGGTACGAAGGATTCCCCTCACACTAACTTTTGAAGAAGCTCTAGAGTGCCGCCCTCTGCTGAGTCACTTCTGAGATTGCAGAGAAACTCTGGAAAAGATCGAAGTACTCTTTATCAAGGCAAGAAGGAAGTCACTACCGCTGAGGCAGTTGACCAAGAGGGAAGACCCATGAATATTCTCCGTTCCATGCTCTATCTCCGGAGTTGAATTCAAAGAGTCTCTCGTTGAATCAAGGGCTAGCGTCAATGTCATGTCAAGGGCAATTGCAGAGTGTTTGGGAGCTGATATTCGATCTCCCAAGTCATCTATCACATTCGCGAACAGCTCCACCGCACTCCCATATGGTACAATCCCTGATATGCTGGTTAACGTAGGAGACTGTCTGGTTCCTATTGAGTTTCAGGTTGTGGAGATGAGCGCACAATCTCGTACGCAGTTGATTCTTGGAAGACCGTTCTTGGCTACGGTTGGTGCCATTATGGACACACCCAACAAGCACATCTCGTTCTCATACATTGACAAGGAGGTGTACTACAAAGCCATCCCAAGAGGAACTCCCACACATATCTCTTGCATCACCATTGTTACAGGAGAGACGTTGGTAGTTGATTTTTTGGAAGAGCCTCCTGACGAACCAACTGTCATAGACCTTCTAGATAGTCCTTCTGTCATCACCATGAAAGACGTCAAAACAACTAAGGCAAATAAGAACGTGAAGAGCAAAGGATTAAAAAGTGTTCTCCATGTGACTTTAACCCCTCATAAGTGCGATGGCGATTCAATTGAATATAAGGTGAAGTGCAAGGGAACTTCGAAACCATTCTCCAGGGCTAGAGTTATTCTCACTTCGGAGCTGAAAGAGAAATGACATGAGTTTGTGGAGAGCATGATGAGCAGAACTCTGAAGCTGGCGATGTCTAATTGTGGAGCTTGTTTCGGTGCAAGTTCTCACTCTTCTCCTGACTGATCGTCCGTAAAGTCAAGCTCGTGACGTAAAACAAGCACTTGGTGGGAGGCAATCCACTGGTGAGTCTGTACATAAGTCTTTTATTTTTGTTTTTGTTTTTATTTTTAGTTTTGTGTTTTGTGTCTTGTGTCTTAACGTGAAGCAGATTAAGAGGAGTATCGATCGACACCAGTCCGTGTCGATCGATACCACGCGGAGAAAAAGCAGGAATTGGCCAGCAAGTGTAGACTGATACTATGAGGTGTCGATCGACACCGTGCGGGCATTTAAGTTTTCTTTTAAAACCCTCGGGTTTTTCTTTCTTTTCTTTCTTCTCCATCGATCGATACCGCCTCTTTCTTCCTCTCAAATCCCATCTCTCTCGTTTCTTCACCTATTATGGTGATTCAAGTGCCTAGATTCATTGGATTTTCATCCTCTATCTCTTTCTAGCATTTGTTTCTTCAATCAGCAGAGGTATGTCCTCGAAATTCCATCTTTTCAGTCCAATTTTTAAGTTTGAGGTTTGTGAGATTCTACTCTTTAGCACTTGTTTTTCTTGACAATGGTCATTTCCTGAGATGCTCTAGAGTAGTTTCGCACCTTGCCTTACATTCGATTGCCCTTAATTTCGACTCTTGGATAATTTGGATTGTGGAAACTCGATGAACTGGAATTTGCCAGGGTGTCGATCGATACCCTCTAGTATCGATCGACACCATTCGTGTCTGAAGATGCAAATTTGCTGTGATTGCTGAGAGGTGTTGGATTTATGCTGCGTCTTTCTGTCTTTGTTTGCATATGACATCTAGGCCAAAGAGAGCACGAACTTCAGACGCATCGAGTTCTAATCCATCTGCTCCTGATGCTCATGTGGCCCCACGCAGAGGTCCTTGGCCTAAGCTGAACGAGAAGGCCAGGATCCCTTGTCATCGCGATTGGAATGGGACGGAGAAGGAGGTTGCGCTGGGTGATGACTGCACTTACAGACCCATCCTGGAGGCGTGGGATGATTATGACACGCTGCACTATAACGCGTGGTTGAGAGTTCTTATAGAACCTACTCGGTTTGTTGACGGGGTCTCCATGCGTCGTTTGGGCCTTGACACAGAGCTGGCTCGTATGCTTGCAAAAATTGGTCTTGGCCGGATGGCCACTCGGCAGTATGATCATTACCCGGACTTGGTTCGTCAGTTCATGGCGACAGTTCGAGTTTACTACCAAAACGAGGTTCTCCGGGATGCACAGGAGGGTACTCTGACTTTCCTTGTTTGTGGAGTGATGTACAGGTTACCACTCCCTGATCTCTTTGACATCTACGGTTTTCTGCGAGAGAGCAGGAGAGTTGCTCTTCCCGCGCAGCATCCTGACATGCAGACATTTTGGGAGCATTTCAAGAATGGTGCTTATTACTCTAAGGAGTCCACTCAGATGGATATACGACACCCTGTCCTGCGCTGTTTGGTTAGGATCCTGAGCACCACTCTTTTGTGCAAGATGGAACCCAACAAGATGAGGGTGTCCGAGGTTCTACTTCTGTGTCTGGCTATCAGAGACATTATTCCTGAGGAGGATTTCGCATGGCCTGAGCTTACAGAGGTCAACCTTGGCGCTGTTTTTGCGCATCATTTGGTCTCTTTGAAGACCAAACCATTCACATGCACGAGCACGAAGACAGAGACATATGGTAGTCTCCTCACTCCTATCTTCCAACACCTCGGGATCAGTACTACGAGCTGCTCGATAGTCACTACGCGTCGGTTTATGGATCAGAGCCATCTGAAGAACCTTAAGTGGTTGAAGCCCGAGAGGCGTTGGTTCTTCACTACATCTGCTGGAGATTTTCTGGTGTCGCTCCCTAACGACGAGCTGACAGACATTCTCGAGGATCCTTCTCAACTTCGTTTCGAGCCTCCACCACACCTGTTGATTCGTGCACCTGCGACTAGACGACGAGCTCCTACGCCCTCACCTGTTGCTGCTGACATTCCATCTACTTCACGCCAGGGAGGACGAGGCCAGCGATCGCGAGCAGCGACTTCTTCTATCCCTGCACCATCATTTCCTTCTGCTTCGGAACTTCCGATGGAGCCAGCTGCCTTTCAGAAGGTGATGATAGAGAGTATGCGGAGCATCTGGACAACTATTTCTCGCTGCCGCTGCGAGACTGTGATCTTTTTCTTGAACCTATTGATTTGACCTTGCTTCTAAGTGACCATTGTTACAGAATCAGTTACATATCGACTAATGAAAAATCCAAAGACTGACCAGTTAACTAGAAGACATTCATGTTTCCAGCAAAGTTCTTTAAAGCCTGAGCCAAAATTTTTGCACTTCATCAATATGGTTAGTATCCATAGAGCTTGATTCATCATTCGTATCTGACAAAGCAGAAGCAGAAGTTTGGAGCATAATTGGAGATATTGGAGCTTTCTGGAGCATTTTGGAGCAAAGCAGAAGTTCGTGTAGCTGAGTACCCGATTTGATGTCTCAGTGTCGATCGATACTGACTAGTATCGGTCGATACTCACCAAAGCAGACACGACCCGCGACTTTAATAAAGAGTTGAAGAATTGCAAAATGGCCCAGAAGACTTTATTATTTACAAGAAGCCCCATAACGTGATTTAGGTTATTTAATAGGATTTTACAGCCACTTTCATGGCTATGCTTTATTCTAATGCTTTATTCTAAGCTTTATTTTACTTTGGTTTTGTGAGAGACGGCTACAAGTCTGAAACTCTGTTCGTCCGAGAGAAGATTTCGAACCCTCTTGTTACTCTTTCTATTTTGTTTGATGATCTATTCAAACATGTTTATTGCTTCAATTTCCATGTCTGAGTAGATCTCTTGTTAGTTTTAGGGTTATCATAAGGGTTATCTATGAATGCTAGATTGATTAGTTATTAGGATTCACCATCTGAATTAGTTCTTCACCATAGGTTGTTTACAAAGCGAATTCTAGATTGATCACCTAGAACTTAGATCTTAGGATAATTGATTAGGCACGAGAGTGCGATTAATTACCTGATAGAACCTAGGGTGAGCAAAATAACTATTCGCAAAGAGATTTGGTTTAGTTGTTTTGTGAACAAATCAAACCTGATTTAAAAGCTGATTTATACTTTAAGATTCACAAAGAGATTTGGAATTCCTAAGATTTAGATTTAGATAGTTTTCGCAACGAGAGTTGGTTAATTATATCTTAGTGATTTGAGTTCAAGAACCGCACTAAATCTGAATCATGACTAGTTAGTTTATCTGCATTAATTAATTTCCTGAGAAATACCCTGAACCTATCTTTCTCCAATCGAATTTACAACCGTTTTTATTTACGTTATGTTTTCAATATCATTGATCGCTTAGCTTAATTCTCATCTATATAATCTATTGTGTGTCTCTGTGAGTCCTTGTGTTCGACCCCTACTTTACTGCAACTACTGCTTAGTACTTTTAATATGCAAAAAAGGCTTTTCTTAGCGGCTGAAAAACGCTATCTAACAATACCATGGCGTTTTAACAAGCGCTGTATCATCGCCCGTCATAATAGGTCAGACACTTTAGATAGCGGTTTTTTGCAGTGCTATCGTATTGTCATATACTATAGCGCATTTTATTATGCAATTAAATAGTATTTAATAGCGTGCTCTTTTTGCTATTATTTACATTATTAATAGCGTTTGGAAATTGTTATTTTTAATATAACTATAGCAATTCTTATTATATATATAAAAGCGTTTTTGAATCGTTATATATATATAAATATATATATATATATTTAATATAGGATTCGTTTTATGTTATTTATTTTGGTCATCCATTTCGAAAATTTTTTTATTTATAATTATAAACAATATTCTGAATACATTTAATTTTAAAAGAAAAATTAATTTAATAAAAAAAGACATATTAAAAAGAAATAGCCATATTTTATTATATTTTATATGCAACATGATACATAATACAAATTACAAAGTAAAACTACATAAATAAAATAAAATTCATACAACATTGGTAATTAAACTTTTGAAATTAATCTTTTTGCCACTCTTGTATCTCAAATCTTTGAAGCTTTGACCTGCAATGAACAGAAATTTCTTATATTAATTTACATTAAAACAATGGTGAGAACACAAATGAACCGTGCACTTATAGGTAGGTGAAAGAATCGAGACTAAAGTCAAATAAGGACATTGACGTTTGTCAAGTGAATCTCAAAGAGTAAGTGAAATAACAAACGAACTCAACTCAACTATGCAGGCAAATAAATCAATAGAAAAGGCCCAACTTTTTTTTGTTGCCTACTACATGTGTTATGGATGTTCACACTCATTACTCCAAATAGCTAGAAAGCTGCTTAATACACATATAAAATCAGATCTTGAAATCAGATGTAGCTTCTTAATTCATAAACACTTACCGGAAGAATGATGAAGAATATTGGATCGAATAAACTCTAAACAATCATCAATCTTTCCGGTCTCAAACTTGGCGAAACAAAGCCTCCCTATATTGGATACGATTCAGTCAACGAGAAATCTGTTAAAACAAAATGAACTTTATGAGTTTGTACACTACTGCTACACATTGAATAATCAGCTAATTCAAGTCAAAAATCTTGTCTAAAAAACGGTTTATCTTCTATAGATCTTCTATTTATTTCGGAAATCAAACAAGACATAAAAAAAGCTATCTGAAGGATAGGACGAACCCATTACTTCGCCTCCAAAATCGCCCTCCTCCACCAAATCGACCGCTGCAGCCGACCACCGACCGCAAGGATAAGATGGCTTGCGGTTCATAACGAGGTGAGGAATCTTCCTCCTCCACCAAATCGACCGCCGCAGCCGTCTCTGCCTCACCTCCCTCTTAATCGCCACCAAAACGAGATGCCCATCATTCCTAGATTTTTGGCAAAGATTGCCTCTTCATCGCGAGGGAGGGTTTGGGTTTTTTAATTGAGCCACATCATCGATCCATTCTAACTGGGAAATAAACAGTGGGTGAGGAGGGAAGGATCGGAGCGACATAAATGCATAAGAAGGAAGGATCCTACAGTGTGAGATTGTGCCACGTAATCAATCCGAGTGATCACTTGATATATCATGGTTTTTACCCCATTTAAGCCATGATATAAGTCCTTTTATAGAGTCTTTTCTAGTGTTTTGTAGTGTTTTAGAGTCTTTTACAGGTTATAGCACGTTTGGAGAATTATTGGAAGTATTGGAGCTTTCTGGAGCAGTTGGAGCAAAGCAGAAGATCGTGTCGCTGAGTACCTGTTTTCACGTCTAGCATCGATCGATACCCCCCTGGTATCGATCGATACCCATCGAAGCAGATTTCAAAGTCGCGACTTAATGAAGTTTGAAGAATTGCAAAAAGTGCCCAGAAGTCTCTGATAATTACAA